>JARCZZ010018983.1:0-12115 GCA_030323915.1 Brotogeris chrysoptera | reverse complement strand
AGATCATCTCTACAATGGCTGATTCCCTCAGAGACTGGATGCCTTTCTCTAGAGTAGTCCACTTGGCCGAATGACTCGTAATATCGTCCTTGTATGGAAACCTATCTTTCACAGCTGCCAAGAGCCGCTTCCAAAGGCTGAGGGACTTTTCCTATCTTGCAATTGCTTTGTCAATTCCCCCTTCCCAGGCAAGTGATCCTAGCTGTTTGTCTTCACTCCCTTCTACTTCATGACCGTCGGCCCCGTTGTCCCAACATCGGAGCAACCAGGTGATGATGTGCTCCCCTGGATGACGGGTAAAGTCTTTTTGCATATTCCGTAGCTCAGCTGAGGTCCGAGATCGGGAAGTCACCTCTTCTTTTTCTTCTTCTTCTTCTTCTTCTTCTTCTTCCTCTTCTTCTTCTTCCTCTTCTTTTTCTTCTTCCTCTTCTTCTTCTTCTTTCTTCTTCTTCTTCTTCTTCTTCTTCTTCTTCTTCTCCTTCTTCTTTCTTCTTCTTCTTCTTCTTCTTCTTCTTCTTTCTTCTTCTTCTTCTTCTTCTTCTTCTTCTTCTTCTTCTTCTTCTTCTTCTTCTTCTTCTTCTTCTTCTTCTTCTTCTGCATCATGTGATGATGACTCATAGTCAGATGCTGTCCCAGGTGGTGAGTATGTTGTTTCTTCATCTTGCTTCATCTTTCTTGCCTCCTTTTTGCTTTTCCTCTTGCGTACAGGGGCAACTGATATTGGTATGAGATGGTTCTCTGGTTTAGCTGCGGTGATTACCACTGTGGTTTGGGTAGCCACCGTACTTGTCACTGGGGTTTGAGTAGTGGCTGTACCTGTCGATGGTGGTGGTGTAGCTGCTGTCCTTGGAGCTGGATTAGCTGCGCTGTCCGTTACAGTTGGAGTTTGAATAGCTGCTGTCCTTGGAGCTGGAGTAGCTATGCTGCCCATTACCATTGAAATTTGAGTAGCGGCTGTAAGTAAAGTATCATATGCTGAACCTGTGAGTACCAGAGCAACAACTTTGAGAGTCAATAAATCAGCATTGTGATGAGTGTCTATTAACCTGTCTTTATCTCAACCCTTCCTGCCCCACGTTGGGCGCCGAGAAATCACTGGTGTGGTTTTATGTGGAAATCAAACTTCGCCCGCGCCCCTCCCCCCCCCCCCCCCCACTCCGATGGGGAGGGGAATGTGGAGAAGAATCAAAAGAATGCAACTCCCATGGGTTGAGAGAAGAACAGTCCAGTAACTGAAGTATAACACAAATCGCTACTGTTACCACCAATAATAATAATGACAAGGCAAATACAAGGGAAGAGGATACAACCGCTCACCGCACGACCGAACCGAGAGAGGGAGAGACTTCCGGGTTTCTGCCCCCAGTATTTTACATCCTGGGCGTGACATGCTGTGGTATGGAATACCTCTTTGGCTAGTTTGGGTCAGGTGTCCTGTCTCTGCTTCCTCTCGGCTTCCCTTCCTCCCCGGCAGAGCATGAGACTCAGAAAGTCTTTGGTCAGACCAAAACATTACCAAGCAGTAACTGAAAACACTGGAGTTATCAGCACTGCTCCAGCTACCATGGAGAAAAATGACTGCTGTTGCTGAACCTATGACACCCCCTTCCCCATCTCTCCCTGGCATAAAATCATAATCTTAAAATTATCACTCTTGTTCTGGGTAGTTGGACACATCATATTTTGCCAGTTTTAAATGGAATGCTGACAAGCTCATAAATGTGTTGAAAAAGCCATACCATCCACAATCTTAAAAATTGAGATTTATTTAAATACTTCCAAGAAGTATTCAGTGTGTTATTAATCTAAGAAAGCAAAATTGTGGAAGGTTGTATTCAACTTATAATGAGATAAAAAAAGAAGAATCACTATAAAATCAAATTCCTGTAATACTATATGAATCATAAAAATCCATCATGATGTAGTAAATGTAAATTGATTCTCTCTTATGGCAATGAAGGTATACTGACCAAATAATCTACATTCATTATTAATGGAAAATTTATCGTTTGATTCTGTAGTGATTGATACCATTACTTGGACACAGCAGGCACAAATGCAAAGACACATTGCACTGTCTTAAATTGAAACCTTAGAATTAGTTCTTCAAGAATCTGATGTGGAATTCTGATGTGAAAAGTTTTCAGAAATGCCAGCCTTGGTTCACTTCTGAAAATAATCTGAAAATTAATTGCTATGGCAACCACTTTCACTAGTATTAGTTTCTGTGATGAGAAACACAAATTCTTGATGAATAATGTATGAAATGCATCTTATAGACTGGCCTGACCCTGATCAAATGGAAAAAGTTACAAACCTTAAAACTTAGTGATATATGTCAGAGGAGGGAACCTCTCATTGACTGAAGAAATGATAGGGAATTAGCTTAAAAAATGTGTTAGCTGCTTATATGAACATTCGCAACATTTAAGAAGGCAGAAAGGGATTTGCTTAACGTTTGGAATACTTTATGCTGGTGTTTTGTTTGCAGCAAAATAACGTTGAATGGATGTCATTGCACAAACTCTGTTTATCTGCATGCTTGTTTATATCAGGTTCGTGTTATCTTTTACTCTGTTCTTTACAAATAGAACAGTAAACCAAGGTTAGCTTCTAAAGACTTTGGTTTCTTCATTCATAGACACCTGGCCTAAGTTTTGCCAGTGGTTTTCCACAAGATAGAACTTCTATCTTCTACTAATTGCTATGTTCTTTTGCAAATAAAGAGGACAATGTCAATACCTCCAAACTGTTCCTAAATTTCATTTTTGTAGAATATTTTTTTTGTAGAAAATGGTTTCATTTTCTCTAGAAACCTACTCACAAGTTACGTTTGTTCTTGTCTTTAAGAAACAGATTCTAAACAGTGGCTTTTCTTATCTGGATATTTACAGTATAGGCATCTCACTGAAATATGAGCAACAATTGAAAATTTGGATTTTTAGCAACTTAGGAAAATATATGTGATAAGGATAATTTTTTTTAAACATCTGCTGTCTTCAAATAATAATGTAAGTTACATTACAAAACAAACAAAAATATGTTTCTATCTGGTTTAAGTGCATGTTTTCTCTTTCATATTTTTATCCAGCAAAAAACAACAGGAGCAAACGTTGCAATAGTATTGTGAACAACTGAATTGAAACTAAGTTGTTTACCTATTTAAACTATTCACCTTTCTCTGAAAACTCCATTAGCTTTTATATTTAGACATGTGTATCTTCACTGTGGATGGTGTTTGTAAACAATTTCATCCCATTTCCTAATTATTTTACTTCTGCGTACTTGTTTGTTGGCCCCTCTGACATATTGCTTTTGCTATTCTGCATCTTTTTGAAGCACAATGTATCCTCATCGATTAAGAATTTTGGAAGTTATCAATATCTTTCTCCTAAACCTTCTAACCAGGAATTGCTGGGAAGTGACACCATACTTTTCCTGATGAAATTCTCTTTGGCAAGTTTGTTCCTAGGGCCAGTTGAACACAGATAGCTGCCTAGAGAGTAAAATAAAACTAAACTAAAAGCCTAGCTCCAGCTTTTTGAGTTATAATATTTTTATACATCTCTCAGTGGCCTATTTTTCTCATTCTCACTTTTAACTGATACCACTATGCTGCTTTTAGTTTGCTACAATCTACTATAAAGTGCATATAGTAGATAAGGAAGCATGTTCTCTATATGTTGCAGACCCTTTTCTTCAGCTACTTGGAGAAACTGGTGAAAATAGGGTAGGGAGAAAGGCAAAGGGAAAGGGAATCTTTCTGATGTTCCAACCATTAGAAGATTAGACATTGAAGTTTTCTAGTTCCAGCTACAGTAACAAATAAAATTCATATAAGGCTCTGGTCTTGATTCTTGATGTCCTATTTTTTGCTGGGATGCAATTTCTTCTTAATAGCTGGTGCAGTGCTGCATTTTGGATTTAGTCTGGGAATAATGCTGGTAACACACCAATGTTTTAGTTGTTGCTAAGTAGCACTTACCCTGATCAAGGACTTTTCAGTTTTTCATGCTGTGCCAGTGAGGAGGGGCACAAGAAGCCAGGAGGGAGCAGAGGCAGGACAACTGACCCAAACTAGCCAAAGGTATATTCCATACCACAGCATATCATATTCAGTATATGAACTGGAGGAAGTTACCCAGAATGGATGGATTGCTGCTTAGGCCAAACTGGGTGTCAGTCAGCATGTGGTGAGCACCACTTGTGGTTTTTTGTTTTGTTTTGGTTTTTTATTTCCCTTTCCCATTTCAGTTTCATGTTCTCTTCCCTTGTTATTTCCCTTATTATTAGTAGTAGTAGCAGTATATTTTACTTTAATTATTAAATTCTTCTTATCTCAGCCTGCAGGTTTTACATCCTTTTGATTCTCCTCCCCATTCCACCTGGAGAGAAGTAAAGTGATGGTGAGCAAGCAGCTGCCCGGTACTTAGTTGCTGGCTGGGTTTAAACTATGACACTTGACTGCCTCGTATGTTGATAGAAAATTTTCTACATATTCCTGAGACACATTCTCTGCTTTAAGAAATCCTTTGTATCACAGAGCCAGCACAATGTATTCTGAAAAACCTGTGTGTTTTAAAGTAATCTAGTTTTTTTGAGATTCTTGGCTTTTTGAAAACCTTTTCACATCTTTAGCAGCATATATAAACACACACATTAACTTCACTAAAGCCAGTGAGATTAGAGAAACATTTTTGCCAGGTTCATGCAGTAAATAAATAGTGAGGATTTGAAAAAGGGTGGTGTTTGGGCTATGTTTCTGGACATGTAATATATTTAGGTGAACTTATGCCACGTAAACCTCCTGCTTTTGGTTTCCTATTCCTATTGGTTGTCTGCCTCAGAATGCAGAACATGAAGACACAGTTTCTCCATTTTAGTATCAAAACCTGATAACACTTTGCCCTAACTTAGCTAAGAAATTTCTTTACAAAGGTTGGTTGTTTTGCAGAGATGAATTTGATTTGGCTCATTCCTAGCTGCCAGAAGAAGAACACTGTAGGTTGGTTTGGTCAACAGAATCCTTCACAATTCCAAATATAATCCCAAGGATATTCCTCTGCTACTGCCGTGGTCATGAGAGAAGAAGAAATGCATTAATATTATTTTTTAGCTCAATCTCACATTGTTAGCTTGGACTATTAATGTTCCTAAGAGCATTCATAGATCATGTGAATGCCTTTCCATAAGTAACTGAAAAACTGTCAGGATGCTTCTTCCAGTGTGTCTGAAGTAAGAACACTTGATGGTATGGTGGTATATCAGCATTTCACTTTTGTGCTTTTAAAAAATTGACAAATAGAAAATCCAGGTTGGTTCCAGCCAACATGAATAAGTAAAAATATGTTAAATAGAAGTTCTTTTACTAATTCAATGAAGCAAAATTGTTCCAGGAGCTGTACAATCCAGCTTTTATAAGATAGATTAAGTTACAGTAAGCATTTCTAATTTCTTCTAAAACTCTGAAAGGCCACAGTCTTAATAACTTCTTATAATGCTTCATGCCATAACCTGCAGTCTGTATACAATATACAATGAACATAGCTACAGTCCACCTTAGACTCACCTCATAGTCAGTAGAGGATAATAGAATTTTCTTTTTTAATATTTTCCTGTATCTGATACCTAAACCTGCTCAGAGCCCTGTTCAGCCTGAGTTTGAACACTTCCAGGGATGGGATATCCACAACTCCTCTGGGCAGCCTAGTGCATTGTCTCATCACCGTCATTGTAAAAAAAATGTCTTTTTTTTGTTCAAACTAAACCTACTCCTTTCAGTTTAAAACCATTTTATCTCATCCTGTCATTACAGGACATCATAGAAAACCTCTCTCCATCTTGGTTGCAAGTCCCTTTATATATTCAAAGGCTGTTCTAAGGTCTTCCCTGAGCCTTCTCCTCCAGGCTGAACAACACCAACTCTCAGGCTTTCTTCATAGGAGAGATGTTCCAGATCTCTGATAATTTTTGTTGTCCTGTTCTAGACCTACTTTAACAGGGCCATGTTTTTCTTGTTCTTGGGGCCCCAAAGGTGGAGGCAGTACTTCAGGTGAAGTCTCATGAGAGCACTGTAAAGGGAGAGAACCACCTCCCTCAACCTACTGCCGCACTTCTTTTCATGCAGCTCAGCACAGGATTGGGTTTCCAGGCTGCTAGAGGACATTGGTGGCTCATGTCAGTGTCCTGACTCTACACTTCACCAGGCCAATATCTCTACAGATTGTGAATTCCACTAGGACTTAATCACTGCACCCCAGGGTGCCGCTGATCTTGGCATCCTGTCATGTGATTCATCCTACTGTGTTTCAGCAACAGTGATTATATCATAGCTTTCCAGCTGCACAATGGCTTCCAACTTCTCCTGCTAGCTCTCCATTCTGTGTGCATTGTTATAGAGGCACTTCAGATGGACTATTGACTGTGTAAAATTTTTAAAGGAACACACTCTAATTCCTTTGAGATATGTCAGGGTCCGATTGGAGAAAACCCCAATGCCAGACCCTGTTTCAGTTATTGATCCCAAGAGTGAAATTAAGATGCAAATGAGATCAAGTACTGTAATCGACCAGTAGGTTTATTAGGAAAGAACAATTATTATAAAAAAGGAGAAGCCAAAAACTTCAGTGTGGCAGCAGCCATGCAGCCAGGGATTCAGCCATTCAATCCACCTCCTCTTTCTTAAACCACTTCCTCTATCTGAGAGGATAGGGGAGAACAACAACAATGCTCCAGATCCAAAGCACTCCAACAGATGTGTCTCTTTTGATGGTTCTAAGTTGCCTCATCAGTATCATTGGAGCCCATATGGAATAGTAGAAGTGAATGATAATCCATAGGGTTCACTAGGCACAGCAACCTCTCAGTGACATCAAGAATGTGATCTCCTAGCAGGCAGCAAAATTCTCTAGAGAAATTGTCTGGATGGAAAATGGGTGCTTCAGTGCCTTTTAGTAAGGAATCTCTAGTTACTCGTATTTCATGATTTTTTCTGACGACAGTGGTTCCAATGCAGGTTGGTGGATGGATCAGCTTTGTTTGATTGGCTTCTCTTGGATCCTGTCTGTTACTAATATGTTTAGCTATCAGCATTAGATTTCAGTGACTTTTTTCACTATTGCATTGTGAGATCTTTCTAGAAGTTCTTACAGACAGTTTTAGATCTGAAAATTTTCATATCAGTAACCTGCAGAGTTTATCTCCTTAATATGGCTGATTTTTCTAAATATAATGGACAATACAGACACTGACTCAGATTCCTGGCAGATGCCAAAATTATTTCTCCTTTGTTGTAAAAATTAACCATTTACTTCTGTCATTGATTTCAATCATTCACTGTCTATTAATCCACAAGAGAACATTTGTAATTTGCCTATTACATCTTGATTTTTTTAAGAGTTTTTGGCATCTGATCTTGCTAAAATATTTTGAAAATACAGAATTACAATGCAGTATCCAAATTTAAACTTACTGCCTGCTTCAAACAGTTGTTCTATGGGGCACAACTGCTCCCTCAAAAGTTACATTGACTCTCACGCAAAAATGTTTACTCATGTCTTCTAATTCCATTTCTTCTTCTAGGACTATGAGTTAGTTTCAAATGGAAATTTTTTGTCTGCATTTCTCCAGAAAATATATAGGAATCTTTATAAACCCTCATGCTATTTGCCACATTCTATTCTTCTCATCAAGCTAACCTAAAAGGTATTTTGTGCATAAGTTTGTAGTTCAGAGAATCCATGTTCCTCTAGCATTTCTTCCTTGAATATAATCAAGTGGTTGCAAGTTAATGTTATTTGAATTAGTAGTTCTGAATCCTTTCTATTGACACTTTTGTCTGAGGCAGTTCCTCAGATTTCTTCTCTTTCTTCTGCTGTAGAAATTTCTTAAATTTTCCTGCAGTAAACACTGAAATTCTTATCCTTGAATATGGCTTTTTTTTTTATGTATGCTACTTTTTCATCTTAATTATACCCTAATTCAGTGCTAGCCTGTAGAAAGCTGTTTACTTATATAGGTTGAAACATTTTATTATTGGTTTTAATGCCTTTAGCAATTTGATTCTTAAAAATCTCTAAAAGGTTCTTTTCTATTCTACTCATTTTGGTATGGTTTCTACTTCTGAAGGGTATATTTTATCTGCTAATGGCCTCTTCCAGGCTGCTGTCTAATCATGCTGAAGAATTATTTCCTTCTTTATGTGATCTTTTCAAGTCCATTTTTTATGGCAATCTACATTTACCCTAAGCTTCCTTCTGCAAGCATGCAATGAATAAGTATTTTATTCTTTCAGGTGAGCAGTTTAATTTCATTGTAATGCACCTCTTCATCCTCAAAGCTCAAATGTAGAATTTTTTGCTTTCCCAGCTATGAGAAAGCTGCTACTTTGTACGTTTTTTTTCCTAATGTGAACTGGCTTTTATGTCCTAACATCTTGAACTAGGGGTTGGTACTTTTAAAGATTAAATAATTTTTTTTTATATGAGTTTTCCAAGTAATTACTCCAAGAAACAATTAGTGATAACTTTTAAACACTTAGCCTTCATCGTGTCCTGATGTATAATTTCTCTGACCTGTATACTGCTACTCTATAGTTATTACTTTATTTTCCATGATGGCAAATTGTCTGATCTCCTGTAGTCATCCTAATATTCACCCATGCCACGGAAGCCATTCCAGGTCCATCCATACATTAGAATCACATCAGGCATACACAAAGTGGAACAGTGTATTTACTGTTCTCTTCCAAACTGCTGTATTCAGATGCAGAGCTGCTTGACATGGATCATCAAACAGCACTGATCACGTAGTTTGCTATTAGTTATATTTTCTCCCTTTCTTTTGCCTATTTTACTACTCTCGTCCCCTCCTAAATAAATTATATTAATTATTTGCTTTTCCGTTGGTCTAAGCTTTATTATGTCCACACTCAAATTTGATATTTCTGGTACTGCTAAGTGGGTATCAGCATACACTATTCCTGGCCTTGGTAACTGTACTCTGAGCAGCTGCAGCATCCCCTCCAAGAAAGAGTCTGCAAGTTTTAACCCTTTTCCATGTAAGTCCTCTTGTACATTTGTGAGATCCAGATGTCCTTCAAAGAGCAGTCTGCAACTTTTGTCAACTTTTCTCCATCATCTGTTCCATCCAGTGGTTTTCTTCTGGTATGTACAGTATTTTTCCCATGTTCAGTTCAATTAGCTTAATCTCAGTGCAGAGCCAAATAAGTACCTCAGATATCTGTCTGCTGCCTTAGCACTCCAGTAAAACTCAGATATTGATGCCCCCCAAAGCTTAAAGGAGAGGCTTGAATTGCTCTGAGAGAAGTGCCAGATCTGTCAGTACCTTGTATTGGAGTCTTATTAAATAGTTACAAGTTTTTCGGGATTGTTTATTTATGTTTCTAATCCCATTTTTTCTTCTGAAAGACTACAGAAAATCTAGACAGCCATGACAAGGTGAATGTCCCGACACTGTATGATTTTACAGCTCTTATCTAGTGGCACTCACAGAAAGAAAAATAACAGAGAATGAAATGAGAGACTCCTTAGCTGACACAATAGAAACATTAATAAACCAAACTGTTTGAAGCTGAAGAAGAAGCCAAAAAATCTATTTGCAAATAAAAAAAGTTCAGTTCTCCTTATATATATATTTAGAAAATCTTTGGAAATTGGGAAAAATCTAAAACACTGGATAGAGGGCATTAAAGGGTAGATCAGATGAATCATTGCAATGACTATGGGAAATCATTAAATACTGAGCTAGAAGCAGAGTGAATCAGATGTAAAGAAAATATAAGAACTGTCCTAGTCAAGGGCATTAATGAAGAGATAAAATGGACAAAATAACTGGAATTAATTTGATGTGGTATTCTCCATTTCAGAGAAACAAAAACATTGAGTATTAATGCTTTACTGATGTGTCCTAGAACATTGTAAGGCTATGCCATGTCAGTATAGATTTGATTGTAGTGAATTTCTAGTAAATAAAAGTATTTATGCCCTCTTATAGCACAAACCCCAGAAGTACTACTGGAAGCCTGTTGTAGAAAGCAAAATCCACGCATGCAAGAGCCACATGCTTCCCATGGCCTTAGAATTAACTTCTGAAAGTGATAAAGTAGACACTGAAGTTTGGCAGAGTGAATGCAAAAGGCACTTTATGAAGGAGACCTTAAACACAAGCGTCATCAGACACTTCTGATAGGTTTTACTTGCAGTATTCTGTCCCCAGGACTAATGAGGTATTTTCCTTATTACTTTTACTCCTTCCAATTTTCTAATCTAGCTAATCCCTCATTATCTCTGATATAATGCCTTTTAAAGAATTTTTTTAAAAAAGTAAACTTCTGGAACATATTCCACTATTTGGGTTGTATATTTTGTTGTATTCCCTTTGTTGTTTGGACACTTATAAGTGAAGTCAAGAATTATTTGTGCAATCAAAATGCAACAGTTGCTACTATTTACCCCACTTAAAATGATGCTAATGCTCACTATTTAAATAATTAATTCTAAAGAAATCTCATAGTGCTGTTGCAAGTTCTTATACAAAGAAAAAACATCTAGTATCTTTTTTTTTTTTTCTTTCTTTTATTTTTTTTCTGGTATTGTGTTCTGATCTTTCAACTATTTCTGTGGGTCTTAATGTCAATGATAACTGTCTGCAGAACAGCAAAAAGGTGTCAGCATCCCTAATAAGGAGTTTCATTCCTTTTTGGTAGGAGGAGCAAGATGTTGATATAAGTGTTTTTCTCCCTTCTTTGCATTAGGATTTGCTTAGGATTATTTCTATTTGTTTGATTTATGTATTTCACACCTTCTTTCTTAGATTCATAGAATAATTTGGGTTGGAAGGGACTTTTAAAGGTCATCTAGTACAACTACCCTGAAATATGCAGATACATTTGCAACTAGATTTGGTTGCTCAAAGTCCTGACCAACCTGCCCTTGAAGGTTTCCAGGGATGAGACATATGCCACCTCTCTGGGTAACCTGTTCCAGTGTTTCACCAAAATCACCATAAAAAATTTCTTCCTTATAACTACTCTGAATTTACCTTCTTGGTACCTTCTGGGTGCTGACTGATGGTCTGATGAACATGAGCCAGCAGTGTGCCCAGGCAGCCAAGAAGGCCAATGCACACTGGCTTTCATCAGAAATATGGCCAGCAGTGCTAGGGACGTGATCATCCCCCTGAACTCAGCATTAGTGAGGCTGCACCTTGATTATTGGGCCACTCAATACAAGAGAAATATTGAGATGCTGCAGTGAGTCAAGAGAAAGGCAAGGGAGATACTGAAGGGTCTGGAGAATTATTTTTATAAGGAACAGCTGAGGGAACTGGGGTTGTTTAGTCTGGAGAAGAGAAGGCTCAGGGGGGACCTTATTGTTCTCTCCAGCTGCCTGAAAGAAGGACGGAACGAAGAGGTAGCTGGTCTCTTGTCCCAAGTAACAGGTGATAGCACAAGATATAATGGCCTCAAGATGCATCAGGTGAGGTTTAGGCTGGATATTAGGAAATATTTCTTCACCAAAAGGTTGATCGTACATTGTAACAGGCTGCCCAGGAAAGCGATGGAATCACCATGTATGGAAGTGTTCAGAAAACGTGTAGATGAGACTTTCAGTGATATGGTCTTGGCAGTCCTAGGGGAGTGGTTGGACTTGATGATCTTTTCCAGCGTAGCTGAATTTACTCTTCTATGATTTTATGATTATTTTAGTTTGAAATCTTTACCTCTTGTCCTATCACTACAGATCCTGCTAAAAAGTTTCTTCCTACCTCTCTTAGAAACCCTTTTTAAGTACTGAAAGGCCGCAAAAAGGTCTCACTGGAGCACTCTCCAGGCTGAACAGCCTAAATTGTCTCAGCCTTTCTTTAAAGGAGAGGTATTTTATCCCACCGATCATTTTTTGTGATTATCTTCATAGAACCACGATGTTATATCTCACTTTTCTACATTTGACGTGTTTTACATGTGTGTCATGGGTTCAGCAGCAGCAGTCATTTTTCTCCTTGGTAGCTGGAGCAGCGCTGATAACACCAGTGTCTTCAGTTACTGCTTGGTAATGTTTTGGTCTGACCAAGGACTTTCTGAATCTCATGCTAT
>JARCZZ010018981.1:0-28586 GCA_030323915.1 Brotogeris chrysoptera | reverse complement strand
TGGGACAGTGTCGAACACTTTGCACAAGCCCAGGTAGATGACATCAACTGCTCTACCCCTGTCCATCAGTTCTGTAGCCCCAACATAGAAGGCCACCAAAGGCCACCACATTTATTAAGATGCATGATAGTAAATAATGAATGTATCAGATAATTGCACACTTTATACACTTGAATAGTCCTTATTTTGTCACACTGCTAGGTAAAGATGTTTTACCAGGCTACATTAAGCTTCTCTATGGGAATGAGAGCAACACTCAAAATAACAGCTGATGTGTCTTAGGGAATCTCTACTGAGCACCATACAACAAAGGTAACAGACTGTGGAGCTGTGTGCAGGCAGCGCAGGCTGCAGGGAAGAAGATAAGAATCTACAGACACAGCAGAGGCAGCCTGGGAAACATGAGCCAAAGGAAGAAGAGAAACAAAACAGGGCTTATCTACACAGTACTGGCTGCAAGAGGCAGTTTGGTGAGCAAAAATTACTGTCTCCTGCTGTTTTATTCTACCCATGTTCAAACGCAGAACATTTTAT
This sequence comes from Brotogeris chrysoptera, assembly GCA_030323915.1. NCBI lineage: Eukaryota > Metazoa > Chordata > Aves > Psittaciformes > Psittacidae > Brotogeris > Brotogeris chrysoptera. The sequence goes on along the minus strand of JARCZZ010018981.1, from coordinate 28,052 downwards.
ACCGTCCTCATAAATAAATGGGATTACATCATAGGATCATTATCCAAATAGCTCCGCAGATGCTGTGTAACCTCTTCGGTCAACACTCTTCTAATTTCACTTTAAAAATAAAAAAAAAAATACTTGGAGATGATTACCAAAGCAGAAACTGATAAATGCAAGGTGCATTTTTTAATCTTTTCAGTTTTACAGGAAAATGTAACATTTACTTTTGTCTACTTTAAAAATGAAAACCCATTCAAAGTGCTGGCATCCTCTGCAAAATGAAAACTTTTGGGGGGGGGCTGAAGTTCTAAATTTAGGGAGCAAAGACTTTTTGGGACACAAGCCACACCTATCAGAAGACCACTATGATCTCTTGCAATCAGCAGTGGTCCAACAGCTTGTTGCATGGGACAGCTACCTCTAATAGTAGAAAAGTTAATAATGGAAAGTGCATAAAGCTTTCTTTTCCTGACTATTGCGTATTGCACGCTATAGCAAGGAAAAATCCAACACTTCTTAAAAATGAGCACACACTGATAGAAGAAATGTATATCTAAATTTATGCCTATGCTTTTATAGCGGTGAGCACATATAAGGCAGGCAAAAGAAAGATCAAAAATGTGGTAAATCTGGAAATCATTTTGATGAACTTGCCCAGAGTATCTTGAAGTAATATGCAAGATAAATGAGCCTATTTTTAACCTGTAGTTTATTCATGAAGACAAGGAGAGATGAGGTTGATCTGCCAAAAGACAATATTTGCCCTGTACCTTTACATGGACCAGGAGTTTCCAGTTAACTGGAGTTAAATATAATTGAATTAAAAACCTACATAAATGACAGATCTGTAATTTAAAGAGGAAAAGATGGGCTTAACTAAAGATAATGAATGCAGGTTTTTTTCTTGTGTTGTCACTTTCGCCATATGGGAAATTTAAGTAGAAATCGGACCATTTTACTGTTTCTAGCAGCTCACTGCTAGGATCAGTGCTTTCTCATGTATCTAGCAGCAAACTGGAGCACATGTCCCAATGTGAGTGCAATAGTTCCTGACTTTGAGATATTCTCCCTGTCAGATAGGATCAAATCATTACAGCAATGTGTTGACTACTGCTGGATTTGCAGGTGAATCAGAACTTCGGATCTACATGTCTATCCCTCTGTAATACCTAGGTGACACAGACAGCCGCCTGATAAGTTTTGGGGTTTGGTTTGGTTTTGTTTTAAATAAATTTATAAGTTATTTGCTTTTTTTCCCCATGAATTTCTTTCACCTAGAGCAATTGAAGTTAATTAAAATCAACTTCTATCTCATTACTCAGATTATTTTTCTTAAGGATCACGTGATAATTCAGGCTGGAAGGGAGGTTTCTTGTCTAACCTCCCACTCAAGGCAAGGCAGCTCTGGCAACAGACCAGATTTGTCAGAGCTTGATCCAGTCAGGATGTGAAAGCTTTGGAGGATGGAGACAGCAAAGTCTATGGCCAGCCTGTGTACTGCTTGAGCATCCTTATGGGGAAAAAATTTCTCCTTACATCCCACCTAAAAATGTCCAGTTTCAGTTCTCATTAATCATCTCCCACCTCCTAAGGTGGAAGCTTTGCTCCAGTTTGTCACTTGATGTTCAAAACTGGACATAACATCTAGTTGTGATCTAAGAAGTGCTGAGCAGAGGGGGCTAATCTCTGATTTGATCTCCCACCCGTGCCTCTGTCCATGCCACCCAGGATGCTGCTGCCATCCTCACCACCCCCAGGCCAAGGACTTTCTAAAGAAGCTGCCCCCAGGCAGGTCCAGCCTGGGTGGCTGCTGGGGCTGTGCTTGCCCAGGGCAGGGCTTTGCACCCATGAAGACTTCTGTTGCATGTAGCTTCTAGTAGCTCACAAGACTGCCCTTTTGCAGAACGAATAACTTAAGCCCAAATTCCTCCAGGCACAGCCTTTAACTTCTACTGTCTTTGCGTGGCCTGGGTAAAGAGATTTAAGCTCTGCCCCTGGGCACCCAATGGAGTATAGCAACATGCTCAGGAACTCATCTATACCAGAGTCACCCTAAAACAAAACCTTAGATCAGTCTTCATGATCATCATTGAACAGCCTAAATCCCTTGACACTTGTCAAGTGCCTTCATATCAGTCCATCTCTGCTATATAGAGCTTTCCTCCCTCTTATATAGAGATTTCTTCTTTCAAAGTTATACTTTGGATATTCTGATCATGAGCAGCAGCCAGAGAGGGAATCAGCAGAGCAAGAAGAGCCCATGCAGATCCACCCATCTAGCTCACACAAGCCCATCTTCACAGAGCAGATACAGCTGAAATCTGGATTAGAGTAAGGTCTTGAACCAGTTTTCCCAGGGCCCTATTACTGCTGTAATTACCCAATCATCTCTCCGCTCAGCTTTGCTTCCATAGTATGCAGTAGTGCAGTGTTTCAGTTGTGAAGCAGAAAGCTTATTTTAGAAACTACCATTTAGTAGCGTTAACTCTATTTTAATACTGGCGCTGCTTTCGGACAAAAACTTGGATTTTAATTCAATGAAAGTTTCTTCAGAAAATATGTTTTACCTTTAGCACAGCTGTCAAAAACTCTATTTAGTTTCAGACAGAATAAAAGGAGCAAATCTGGTTTTACTTATTTTGATCAGAAGTCATATTTTCAGTCATTTTTTTATCTGAATATTTTCTTCATATTTCCTCCTTCCTACTACATACCCTCCATTTTAACACGATAGTGATTCCACATCACCAGTTTCAATCTTGTCACTTCTTGAAATGTGCTGTCCAATATGTTCAAACGTATCATGGACACACGGTCCAGAAGAAAGTATCTCTTTTCAGTTTTCTGGTCCCCCTGCCCTTTCTCTCTACCTGGTGCACTGCAATTTCATTTCAGTTGCAAACTCTTCAAGGTCAGGTTGGACAGGGTTTGAGCAACCTAATCTAGTGAAAGATCTCCTTGCCCACAGCAGGGGTCTTGAACTAGATGATCTTCAAAGGCCCCTTCAACCCAGAGCATCCTATTATTCTTTTTCTGTGTACCAGCAAGGCACAATATGAACCTCCTGAGGAAAACATAAAAAATAAAAAAAATCCAATACCATAGGGACCGTAGAGTTATTCTCCATTACTTTTCGTTTACTCCAAATGTTGTGTCTTTCGGTAAAGTAGCACTGGAACTCTACAAAAAAATGGAAAGTTATAAACTCTCTCTGACTTTGTAGCAGAAGGAGGTAGAGATGTAGGCACAGCCATGAGCTGTATGTTGTCCTTTATCTATTCCACAGCTCCATGCTCAAGCCAGTTCTACCCTGCTATGCATTTTCTTTTTAAATCATGAAAATTAACAAAAAAAAAAAAAAAGAAAAATTTACTTTTCAAGTTGACTGCACAATTTATCTCTGCTTTTCCCAATTACTGTTTTCTTCTGACCAAGCCTTCTTCTAACACAAATATAATTGAGCACCTCATTTTTTATCTAACTTTATAATAGTCTTTAGTATAAAGAGAAGATTGAACAAAACCAAAAATACCACTTTGCTATATTTTTTAAAGGGAAAAGATTAATATTATGTCTTATGAGCATGCTATATATGGCAATAGGAGTTATATTTATTCATTCCACTGACTGAACATAGGGACAAGAAATTAGTACAGGAGATAAAAATGGATGCTTTTATGCATATGTTACGAAATTTATGTGTGAACCTTTGCTCACATTGTTCCAAAGGGAAAATTTTTCACAGTAGGCATCAGTTACTTAATTAGCACAGAATAATTAAAACTCACTGCAGGGAAAATTCCATAGCCCCACAGCAATTATATAGGGAGAGTTCTTGGCTATTGCATGTGCAATTCAAAAATAACTTTTCAGTAGGTTACCAACAAACAGCAGCTATTCAAAATTGCCCTGTAACAGAAAGATTCCTCAAACAACTAAGAATACGAAACCATAAAAAAAAATAAAAATAATCTAATAACCGTCAGTAAGGCCCCATCAAGCAGTGTATTAACTACTTTCAGTTCATTTTTCAGGGTCAGTTCTTTTTACTGATTTACGTAGATTCCTGAACCTTGAGAAATACATTCAGTATAATTAGACAACAATAGCAACTTCAAGGATTATTAATAATCATGAAATAGCTCATTCACTACCAGTAAGAACCCATTTACTGTATACTTTTCTTTTTAGAATTCAGAAATATATAGCTATAAATTTCAGAAGATCTTAGACTTTTAGAAAATTGATTCAATACTATTGAACTAGAAAAAGTCAAAATTCTCAATATGAAAATATTTTTACCAGCATAAGGGTAAATTCTGCATGTTGTTTCTGCTGCTCCTTCCTCCTCAGGGAGGACTCCTCACACTCTTCCCCTCCTCCACTGTGGTGTCCCCCCACAGGAGGCAGTTCTTCACAAACTTCTCCAACCTGAGTCCTTCCAACAGGCGGCAGCTCTCCATGAACTGCTGTAGCATGGGTCCCTTTGAGCGGGGTGCAGCCCTTCAGGAACAGGCTTCTCCAGTGTGGATCCACTGCAGGGTCACAAATCCTGCAGCAAAACTGCTCCAGCATAAGTTCCTCTCTCCACAGGGCCGCAGGTCCTGCCAGGACCCTGCTCGAGTGTGGGCTACCCAAGGGGCCACAGCCTTCTTCACGCACCCATCTGTCTAGCATTGGGTCTTCCCTGGGCTGCAGGTTGATACCTGCTCTACTATGGATCTCCATGGGCTTCAGGCGCACAGCATTGCCACACCATGATCTGCACCATAAGCTGCAGAGAAATCTCTGCTCTGGCGCCTGGTGCACCTCCCATCCTCCTTCTTCACTGACCTTGGTGAGTGAAGTTGAGAGGTTTTTCTCTCACATTTACTCACTACTCTCTCTGGCTGAAGTTGCCATTGCGTAGGACTTTTTTTTTGTCTTCTAAAATATGTTGTCCCAGGGACGCTATCACCATCACTGATGGGCTCAGCCTTGGCCAGCAGCGGGTCCATCTTGAAGCCAGCATTGGCTCTATCAGATACAGGGGAAGCTTCTAGCAGCTTCTCACACATGCCAGCTGTGTAGCTTCCGTGCTACCAAAAACTTGTCATGCAAACTCAATAAACGACATCAGTGGCAAATTTTAATTAGACCTTTTATGGTGAAACTTAAAAATGAGGGTCATTCATTTATCTTATTTTGTACTTCCCAGTTTATTTTGGTGCTAATATTCTGATACAAGCTTTCTTTCTCATTTTGTTTTAGCCTCAGTATTTCATTCCCTCTCCCTCATATGGCATCTAACATATTTTCCTGTAAGTTCCTTCTTTTGCATAGCGCTCAATAAGTCCAAATGCTTTCACACGGCACACTTGAAAACTCCTGTTCTTGTGACTGGAAATCTGATAGATGCAGTGCCAACTGCCTCATTACTGAAAGAAATACAAAGAAGTCATTAAGAACCTTAGCCTTCTCCAAATCCGGGGTAGCCAGTTCTCCCGATAGCTTCCAGAGGGGGTCCATGTTGTCCCTAATCTTTCTTTTATTTGCAATGTGCCTATAGGACCACTTCCAGTTATCTTTAACATCCCCAGCCAAGTTTAATTCTAAGTGGGCTTTAGCTTTCCTAACCTGTTCCCTAGCTTCCCAGACAACATCCCTGTATTTTGCCAGGCTGCCTGTCCTTGCTTCCACCTTTTATAAGCCTCTTTTTTCCTTCAAATTTTCCTCGGCAGCTCCTTATCATCCAAGGAGGTCTCCTGGGCCTCCTACAGCACTTCCTTCTAGTGGGGATGCATCACTCCTGAGCTTGCAGAAGGTGATCGTTGAATATCAACCAACAGTCTTTGGTCCCCCTTCCCTCTAGGGCTATATCCCATGGAACCTTATTAAGCAGGCTCCTGAGGAGGCCAAAGCCTGCTTTCTTGAAGTCCAGGGCAGTGAGCTTGCTGCTTACTGACCTGAGGATCTCGAATTCAACCATCTCATGATCGCTGCAACCAAGGCTGGCCTGGAGAGTCACATTTCCAACCAGCCCTTCCCTGGTGGTGAGGACGAGGTCAAGCATGGCGCCTCTCCTTGTCGGTTCCTGTATTACTTGCAGAAGGAAGTTGTCTCTCACACAATTGAGGAATCTCCTGGATTGCTTGTGCCAGGCCGTACCATCTCTCTAACAAATATCAGGCTGGTTGAAGTCTCCCATGAGAACAAGGGCCTGCGAGCTTGAGGTTACTCCTATTTGTCTATAGAGTGCTTCATCCAAAGAGTCTTCTTGGTCAGGCGGTCTGTAGCAGATCCCCACAGTAATGTCTCCCATCGCTGTTCTCCCTTTAACCCTGACCCACAAACTCTCTATTGACTGCTCACCTGTTCCCAGACAGACTTCCATACTCTCCAGCCTATCCCTAACACAATTAGCAACTCCCCCTCCCTGTCTGCCTACCGGGCCTGTCTTTCCTAAAGAGCCTGTAACCTTCCATTCCAACACACCAGTCATAGGGGCCATCCTACTATGTTTCTGTGATGCTTATTATATCATATCCCCATAGACATGCACATATCTCTAATCCCTCTCGTTTGTTCCCCATGCTATGGGCATTTGTATAGCGGCATCTGGGCTGAGCTCCAATTGAAGCCAGCTCATAGGCTGGAGCAGCTGGAATGTCTCTACATTACTCTAAGCATTTATTATAGGTGCTGGCCAGTGACTGGGTGTGTTGGGATGGAATGATGTCCCCCTCCCCCAACACATCTAGTTTAAAGCATCCTTGACCAGTCTGGCAAGCCTTCTACCAAATCCACACTTCCCTTTCTTTATCAGACCAGCTCCACCAGCCCCCAGTGGACCTGGCCGCCTAAACTGAGTCCTGTATTCCTGTACTCAAGGTACCCAAACCCCTGACTATGGCACCACCCTTCTAACCATTTATTAACCTAGCCAATCTTCCTAGCCTTTTTAAGTTCCTGCCCTGTATCCTGGAGAATTGATGAAAAGACAGTCTGAGCTCCAGAGCCCTTAACCACCTCTCCCAGAGCTCTGTAGTCCTTCTTCATGTTCTCCAGGCTACTGCTATCTATATCAGTAGGCCCCACATGGATCACTGGAAGTGGTAATAGTCTGTGGGGCTGACTAGAGCAGGCAGCCTCTGCAACGCCCCTGATCCAAGCCCCTGGTAGGTAACACACCTCCCTTGAGACTGAGTCATGCCAACAGATAGGTGCCTCTGTTCTTTTCAGAGTAGAGTCCCCCATCACTACGACCCGCTGTTTCTTCCTGGCAGCACCAGTAGTAACCTACTTTGCTAACACATCAGCTGGTTGTTCCTGATGCGAGTGTGTTTCCTCATCAGCCCTCTGCAGGACAGCAAATCGGTTCTGGATGGGGACATCAGATTTAGGAGGAAGCCCCTTGCTTTTAATAGTCCTCTTCCTCCTTTTTTGTTCTTTTTTTTGTTACTGTTTCCCAGCTTCCTGGGTTAGCGTCCTCCTTTCCTGCATGAGCAACAGTGGACAAAATTCCAAGATGCTATACAGTGGAGACAGATGTTCTGATAGGTTAAGAAAGTTAAAGACATTGGAATAAATCTTATACTCTAGAGTAATTTCCTAAAGCAGGAGCTTACCTAATGAGTAAGTATGATCTCTATCTGAATATGTTGCCACCTTCATGCCCCACCACACCTGTCTGTGTATTATTTAGTATCACACTCATAATTTCTAAGTGGGGAAAGCCATGTTAATTTTGTCAGATTCACTTACTTGGTATATGGCATTCCTAAAACTATACCTAAGTCCTTTTTTGCAGGCCACTCTATGAGCACATGGGAAGCCATTGCTAGCAACAGGATGTTGTGATTTAACCTCAGCTGGCAACTAAATATCATGCAGCTGCTCATTCACTCCCCCTTCAGGCCTTCATCACTCTTCAGCACTCCAATAGAAAAGAAGCTTGTGAGCGCCCTATATTACACAAACACACTCCAGGCCATCCCACCCCACATGTCCTGGGCTTCACTTACCATCTGCTGCGGCAATGCCATGGATCATTCATTCAAGCCCCATTTGCTTGGCCTGAATCAGTCTGCACAAGCATATAGTGTGGTTTGCCTAAGATAGAGCAAAAAACTAACAAAAGCGGTTCCCAATATATTCTCCCTATGGTTTAGCCATTCTGCTTTTTACGCCTCATTCATATGAAGAAACAGGTATCAGTTTCAAGAGATTCCAGCATCAGTGATGCAGAAAGAAGTAGGTTTCCTTCTTCCCTATGAATTTAAGCTTAAAGATGTCTTACAGCGATGTCTGTGAGGGACACACATTCTCTACCAAAAAATAGCTGAATAGTGATGGGTGGCTGGAACTTCACTAAGCAATTAGGATTGCTACAGGAGTGATAAATTTTAATAATTTAATGACTTTTCACATGACGTTACCCATGTCCCTGTCAGGTTGAACTATACTCACCCATGCCAAAAGAGTGATCTTGAACCCCCGCACTAGGTGCTGAAAGAGAACCTGGGTAAGAGGAACAAGATAAATATTCCACAGTAAGTATTCTATATGACATTATTCAATAGAAAAAAACTCACATATAATATAACAACAAACCCCTCATTATTTCATACTGAAGCAACTGGATTGTTAAGTTTCCGTCAAATACATAAACATACCATAAGCAATTTATAGTAGTATGTAAACTCTCAATACCACTCCTCCCAACCAAATCTGGGTCCAAGTGAAAAAATAAATAAAAAAAAAAATTCTCTTAACTTGTTATACATTTTAAACAGTGAGCAGAACATTTTTTTTATTATTTTACTTATTTGCAATAAATAGGAGCTTCAACAAAAATTGCCAAGGAATAAGCAAGGGAAGGAATTAATTTTTTTCAAAAAAGTCTATTTCATTCTAAAATACAAAGCAATAAACTGTGATTATTAATTCTTAAATACCATTTCAACTAAAAATATGTCTAAATTGAAAAACAGCTTATTAAAAAGAATAACAGGAGAAAAAAACCTTTCAAAACATTTTATACCAACACAAAACAAAACCTTGTTTACTTCATTTTGCTGGGAACAAAAAAAATCTAGATTTTATATACTGAATTTTAATGTTGTAGGAGAATCACAGATTTTAGCTCAAGGGTAATCCTACATATTTTGCATCCTTAACAGAAGCAAAGGTGCCCAGTTCCCTATTAGAGTAAAATAAAACTATTTGAAAACTAGCCAGGCCAGAAAGAACAGTTGTGATCAACTAGCATGACTTTCTGTACAACACAAGTTTTCTATTTTTTCTCTAGAGTATACAAAATCCTAAAAGCATATCCAGTCCCTGTTCAAGACCTGAGAGCAACGCATAACCTTTGATACGCGTCTCCTCTGTTATTAGATATACATACATGTATGCCTGATTCACAGTCTGACTTTATTTGATTTAGAGTGGGAAGAATTAAATGCAGTCATGGTTTTGGTGCCTCTCTTAATTTTCTGTTTGACAGAAAACTTTAGTAAACGCTGGTATAAAAAACAAGCATCATCAGATCTGACCTCTAAAAATTGCACTTGCACTTTAACTGAATGGAGCTATAAAGAAAACATATTTTAAACATCCCTGTTATCTAGCGAAGGCTGTTGGAAATGTCCCCATAAAGCATATGTTCAAGACTATTAATTGTATTGCAGGAAATGAAATTTCAGAAACATGTCTCCATTACACAGAAACCCCAGATGTTTTATCAACAATACTAGTTTCACCCATTGATGATTGGTATAACTACCCAAAATCTGGAAGATGCCTTTCTATTATGCATTTGCTGGGGTGAGAGAGTTCACCAAATCAGAGACAGATTAGTTTGAAGATTAGCTGTCGTGGTTTAAGCCCAGATGGCAACTCAATACCACGCAGCCGTTCGCTCACTCCCTCCCCTTCCTCCCCCCCACTCCTGGAGGTATGGGGAGGCGAATCAAAAGAATGTAACTCCCATGGTTTGAGATAAGAACAGTCCAGTAACTGAGGTCTAACACAAACCACTGCTGCTACCACCAAAGATAATAATAATAAGGGAAATAACAAGGGAAGCGAATACAACCACTTACCACCCTCCAACTGATATCCAGCCCAACCCGAGCAGTGATCTAACCCTTCTGGGTAACTGCCCCACTTTATATAGTGGGCATGACGTGCTGTGGTATGGAATACCTCTGGTTAGTTTGGGTCAAGTGTCCTGTTTCTGCTTCCTCCTAGCTTCCCCTCCTCCCTGGCAGAGCATGAGAATCAGAAAGTCCTTGCTCAGGCTAAACACTACTGAGCAGCAACTAAAAATATCAGTGTTATCAGCGCTGTTCCCAGGCTGAAAGTCAAAACCACAGCCCTGCACCAGCTACCAAGAAGGAGAAAAAATAAATGACTGCTACTGCTGAACCCAGGAGATTAGTGCAATAAGGAAGAAGGCTTCTGCAGAGCAAAGAAGCTGGTATTATGGAAAAGAAAGGCATGGTATCCTAAAAATTTTACAAAAGGACCTGCATCAGGAGGGTGCACAGACAGTGCACACTTATGCCTCATTGGCATCCCAAGAAATTTAAAGAGGAGTGTGCAATGAAGCCGATCTTTAAATGTGTTTCCTTAATCAGGACATACAACCAGAATGTGTTTGACTAATAACATATATTCAGCTTAAACACTTACACAATGTTGAAGTTGTGGAGGATGCAGAAGTTTTTGATCATCTGAACTGGACTTCCCTATTTGTCACTGACAACCTGTAGATGAGACAGCTGTGTAAACAGGACATGTAAGATTATATGTGTACAAATGAAAGCAGCAATTGGGTTGTAAGGCGATTTGTATAATAAAAATGGAAACTAAATATTGACCTTGAAGGTGACTAGTCAAAAGAAACAGTAGAAAGGCACGATCTTCCAAAGACTCATGATGGTTGGATAAAATAAAGACAAGATAAATGACAATACATCTGACTAATTGACCCATGGGATCAGACTGGAGATCCCAAATACAAGCACAAGCTGGGTCAGGTCTGTTTTGGGAAAGTTCTGAAGATGCCAAAGAGATCAGTCAGTGAACCTAACTGTTAATCAAGAAAAAAAGCAAGGGCACTAATTTCACTATGTGATCAGAGCCACATGTGTATACTGCGGTCTGGACTGTAAAAGATTACCCTAGGTCAGTGATGGTTTTCCACTGTCATCAGCATGGTTATCTCCTGCGGGTATCTCATGAGAGCATGACATAACTTGGTGTTGCCATACTGAACTTCTCATGGGTAGAAAGGTGGTCTTTCCTTAGTAATGGGTTAAGTAGTGAATAAAGAAGATAGCATGGTCTGTGCTTGTGTAGCTGCATCTTATGCTTGTAGGTATAGACATTGGTTTGTATATAACTATTTCACTGCTGTTGACAGCAATTGGAACATTTGTTATGTAATAAAAATAGTGTAGCTCTACTCTCCAATTCAATCATTTGTGTTTGTGCAAATTGGTCTCTAAGTTCCAGAGCTTTAGCTGTTCTGCAATACAACTACTAGGTCTTTTAAAGACCAGGCTAGTGAAATGAGTACTAGAATTGTGCTGTCACTACTAGCCAGACCTGACTTCAATACACTTGCAAAAGCCATAGAAGAGCCCTTCAAAGGACTGAGCAGGATGAGCTGGGGTAGGCAGTAAAAGTATCCATACTGCCACCAAGCCAGAGATTGTAACCTCTTTGTGCAGAGCTAAACTTGCCCCGGGGCAGATGCATAGGTATTCAAGAATAAGATAGCTGTGGAGTCACTTCTGCAGCTCCCAAAAGCAGGTGCACTGGCCCTTCCAGTAAAACAGAAAAGTTAATGCTGTTGCATACACATTCAGATCCACTAAATTCACACCAGACACTGTGCTCTGTATACGGATTTGTTAAATCTATAGGACACTGAATCTCATACCTATAGCACAAGCAAGAAAATGCATATTTGAAAGTGGGAAGAGACAGAAGAACCAGGAAGCACAACTACTAGAAAGGATTGTGTAGCAAAATATGGAAGGCACAGTGATCAACCACAGATAGGAATACAACATACAAAGAAAAAGTAAACTTTAATACAGGGTAGGAATGGACTACTGGTTCATTACTTGAGAAGCACATTGCCTGGAGTAACAGTGGGCTGGAAATAGGATTGTGAAGTGGTCCAGATAGCTGTGCCAGTCCTGCTACTATACTTCATGAGCAGATCCAAGAAGGAGAGCTCAGCATCAGAGGTCAGACAACTGCTTTGGCAGAGATCTACATACAGTGTCTACCACCAGCAAAGACAACAAAGGGCAAGGCACTGGGCAGTGTGTGCACAGAGCCCTAGGGCAATGAGAGCCTTAACCAAGAATTTCTTTGTCTTTAAAAATATGGAGTCATCTCATTACATTAGTCATGTATTAAGAATGAAATGCAAGAAATGGGAAAGAGAAAGAACGCGAGAGTTTCCTTTACCTAAAGATCAGCCAAATGCTGAATAATTTAAGCATTGTTTCATGTAACATCTAAGTCCACATGTTGGATCCCTTATATTAGCTTACAAAGTATTGGAATTAGCATTTATTTCTTTGATAAAGTAAAATTTTATTTATTCTGCCTCTTGGACTTTCTTGATAAATATGGCATGAAGTTTTAAATCACAGAATTGACAGGAAATAAGTGCACCAATATTCTACGAATATGTGGCTTTCTAATTGCAGATTTTTTTCTTCTCAAAACAGAGCAAAAAAGAGCAACTGATGACTACAGCAGGATGAATACTGCAATCATTACCCTTGTTATAATGATATATTTCAATAGAAGCCACAATACTTGATCCCCATGGATGGTTTTATAACGACCATGTGTTATGCTGAGAAAATGCTATTCCTAATTTTATTCTTAATGGAGTGTGAAAGTCTTGCTATGTTGCAGAGACTGTCACTTCAAATGTAATTTACATCACTCAAAGAACATGTATACTTCATGGTATTAATTAAAGGGTACCACAAAAGGTTTGGTTGACAAGAAATAGTGGATTTCTTATTTCAAGCCAAATGAAAGAGTTACCTCACTAGAAAAACTCAGATTATCACTAAACAAAAAACACATTTTATCACAGATAGCATGTGGCCATGTGAAAGAGCATGTGTGAACATTTAGTATCATCAAAACATTTAGTATCTGCATAATTAAACTAACTAATCAATTGCAGAGCAATAGTCAAAAGTAAAATCTCAACGAACTGGAAAAATGAGATTTCAATTTTCTGTCTCAAATCCCCAAATTAGCATAATAAACACAACATATTTCTAATCAGTGAAAAATCAGGTTGGATTTTTTTTCACTTATTCTTCGATGGTTAATGTGTATTAAGGATATTTGTAGTGGCTTTGTAAACCATCAGCTTGCTTTGAGTAATTTAATAAAAATAACGTAAATCTGTTATACAAAACCCACAAGCTTTTGTCCCTTTCTGCAGCATTTTTATTGAAAGTAAAACTTTTCTTCCAATCTTTTTTTGTTATAAAACTTCTGAAATATAGGTATTACATATACAGTGCATGTTTCCCAGTGGGTGGGCGCCTACTGGGAGAGGATGAGCATTTTCAAGATATCTGGATACCTCTAGAATATTCTGCTCAGTTCATACATCACCTCCACTGTTAATGTATGGAGAGGGGTTTGACTGAGATCAGCACAGTGATACAACTAACAATGATCGATGTTATTGTCCATGCTACAGTCACATATATCTGTAGTCAAGATCCAAGTCCCATCCTGCAAGGATCTACTGGTATACAAATCTCAACCTCCAAAGGGTGACTGCAACAAATGATGTAAATGCATTTTCACTCTTACTTTACTTATCAGAATATTAGATATATCCATTAAACATCATTCACTAAGATATTATGGAGGTCAGGGATATCATGAGAATCTGATAGGCTTCCTGACTCCCGGTAACTAGCCTGTGAAAAGTTGTGAAAGTGTAGAAAGCAAAATTTGGCCTAAAATAAAATTGTGGCTCCAAACCAAGGAACTTCAGCAAAGACACTGGCAAGTAACCTTGTTTCATGTGCAATTTGCAGCAAATGCCTTTTTTTTTTTTTTTTTTTTTTTTTGAGCCATTCAGCTAGCTCATCAGCATAGTCTGCTACCTATATCTATCACATGTTCTTTAACTCAGTCAAGCAAAACTATCACCTAATGGAAGAGGGGTGGGGAAGGATACTAAGCCAGTTTGTTGGGATGGATTAATAAAAGATCATCCTCGTGTCCATGAACATGTGAAACTGTGAATATTACCATCAGTTCTCAATGATATACCTAATCCGTATTGCACCAGTGCCCTACATCATTTTAGCACTGCAAAATAGCCAAAGCTTTAGAGAGTAGATCAGCCATCTGTGCCTGCAGGTGTTTAAAATACTGAATAAATTAAGAAGTGACAAGGCATTGAGAAGGTTACAGTTGAATAATTACCATGGAAAACTAAAAATCTTCTGTACTGTTACAGCTACTGAAGATGGAGTATCTTTCTCTGTCCTTTTAAAATCAGTTTCCACTTTTTTTAGTTTGCCCTCTGAAGGACATCTTCCTTCTTCAAATACAGAGCACTTGCAGAAATTATGCTACTTTAATACTTGTGCTAACAAGGTATGAGATGCTTTTTATTTTCTTTTTTTTATTTAATTGATGCAAGAAATTCCATTGCCAGTATTGAGCACAAAGATCTGTGCTTGCCCATTTCCATCTATAACAGCCTGTTCTGTGAGAACATCTTCTGGCTCTAGTTGTCTTTCCTTTCTGAAAATCTCTAGAAATGTTCAGTTCCAGCATGATGAAAAGAAATACATGCAAAAGTGTGGGATCAGAGACCTTCCCAAGTCCTTCTTCATGAATATGATCCTGTTTCATGGAAAGCATTGGTACTTCATGTCGCATTTGCTATGGTGAAAGTCAGCCTCAAGTTTACTTAGGCATTATCCAGCTTCAATACCGGAGCTGCAGGTGGATAGTCATAACAGGAACACAAAGCCCTTAGATCTCATTACAATTTGGATGGCCTTTAAAAATCAGAAAACAGTTTTTAAAAATCCCCAAATTAATAAAATATTACTCTTTTAGCACTGGAACATGATGAATGAGTCAACTGATTAAGCACTTCTGATTATGAATAAATAAAGATTTTTAAGATTTTGCTTCTAAGTATTATACATGACAAATTCTTAATACGTACAAGGAGAAATGTTCACAGCATATTATTGTAGATAAAATCAGATGGAGTAGGGCAAGGGAAAGGTTTTATTTTTTCGAAACCTGTTTACAATTAAAAACAAATAAAAAAATATTAAAAATAGGAATAACCCCCAGAAAAGTGGTGAATTAGCCAAATTGGACACTTTTAAGATCTGACTGGAGAGGATGTTGGGACATCTAGTCTAGATCATGCTTTGCCAAGAAAGATTGGACTAGATGATCCTTGAGGTCCCTTCCAACATGGTATTTTATAATTTTCTAATTCTATGATTAAAAAAAAAAGTTTAAACATTCTAATAGGGACAAAACTATCAGAAACTTTTGCATAACGTCTACTATATTTAGCCCTCTGTCTAGCTATAGCAGCAGCAGATTTAAGGATCTTTGGAGGCGAGCCATGAACAAAACTTAAGAAACAAGTAGTTAAGCATTCTGGTGTCTTCCTCCTTTGGTACAAGCTTTTTCTGATATTCACATATTTTTCTGATATTCTGATATGAACACATATAATAACAAATAGATCAGATGCAAATCCATTTTTCAGGAGTTTCAGTCTAAATAACAGTTCCCACTCCCCAAATTCTTTTTATTTCCCTTACTGTCTGGAGAAAGACAGAACACGCTCCTCATAGTGCTCAACCTCAAAAAACACAATACAGTTGAGCTGGCAGTTGTGTGCTATTATTTTGTAGGCTGAGCACTAAGCAAAAGAATTCCCAGAAGTGTAGAAGATGAGTTAGATCTCCCACCATGTTTTGCTTGGCTTGGGGCAACAAGCGCATCTCTCCATGGCATCACACCATTATGGAAAGATAGACTACTCGGGGCCAAAAATTCAGAATTTTTTCTAGGAAGTAAAAAAAAGCCCTCGGGTTTTTAGTTTTACAAATTGATAGCGTTGCAATGAAGATAACCCTGATACATTTCACCTGCAGAAGGTAGAAGAGTCTGTACAGTCACACGTGTTTTTGCAGAGATTCAGGCTTCCCACCTTGGGCTTGAGGCACTGATTTCAGACCCACAAGGTCTCACAGCTCCCTACTCCTTTATCCCAGACTCATTAAGTCCATATTTTGGTCATACAGAAAAAAGGACAGATTTCTATAGCACTTAAAAGAAAAGCAATTAGTAGAATTCTGACTAGGTTAGCAACTATGGCTAAACCAGAAGATTTTTCTGGGTTAGCAGCACAAGATGCATAAGCAGTGAAATGGGTTACCTTCTGGCAATCCAGAAAAGAAAAATACTTTGAATTAAATATATTGCAGTACAAAAATAACAGCAAACCTGAGATGAGTTATTTCTATAAAGCAGCTGTTATTGATATGTCACATACTGACTAATGTGCAGAGGATCTAATGAAATGATTTACAGCTATAATTATTTTATTATATGGAATGAACTATACTGAGATGCAAATCTAGTAAACCCTGCTGAATATTCCTAATAAAGGAATTCAGTCTTGACCTTGAGCAAGACTGATGTGCAGGTGTTGGCATACAAACAGATACTTTTTAGCATGATTTTACATGCTCCCACGAAAAAGGGAAGCAGGCAGTTATGGCAGAGGTTGCTGAATCCGGTATACCAGCAGACATGTGACTTTGTGTCCCTAGGTTCATATAGTAGCAAAGCTGAGTGTGTGCTCCTAGTTGGCACACATGTACACGCTCTTTTTTTTTTTTTTTTTTTTTTCCTCTTAATTTGCAATACTGGATTATTTGGTTCAGTGTTGCAATTTTTGGAGGAGAATTACCATGTTCCAGAGCCTCAGCATGTCTCAACCAGCAGACTTCATCATCAGTTTTTGGCTTTGCTATTTTAACAGAGTTTAGCCAGCCTTACCTTCAGGATATAAATCAGGTACTGACTGGTCCTCTAAAATTAAAAATATTTCTAATATATGTCTTCTGTTCTTAGGCTTTGAAGTGAAACTTCATTTTATGGTTAAACCCAGGCAGAATTGTTCAATTGCTCATTTTAAGATAACTCCTAACCAAGCATTAAGCTTGGTGTAGCTTCACTTTTTTGTTGTTTTCTACCTAGCCTGGTAATCTGAACCTTATCCTAGAAGCAACCTCTAAGATAAGTGGGCAGCAAAAGCTACTGTCTTAAAGCACTCTTTGGTCAACAGGCATGAAAAATGCCACAGTCAATGGCAGTAAAAATTGCTGAGGATATACAGAGGTAAATTTTCTTTCATTTACCCAACTGCCAGGCCAAGAAACCGACAGAGCAATATATGTTTGAACCAAATCTACTTGAGCAGTCAGAGCAATTATTAAGCATTTGTAGGATTAGCTAATTAAAATGGTAGCAAACAAATTGAACAGCATAGAATTACTCTACAGAAAATTGCATAAGGCAATTTCTTCACCAGTGTAATGAATCTCCTTTTCCAAAGGCAGATTGTCTTTTGATTCCATTTTGATTTTTTAAACAGCTTTTGTTTCCCTTCTCTGAAACCTGAAAAAAAAAAAATCTTCTCAATTTCTTTTTCTCCTTCCTGAAGCATGAGAGTTTTCACTAAAAATAGAGGAGGGGGAGAGAAAAAGATAGCATGAAAAGTGAGAAACCTCACTTTTAATCTATTCTTATAGTTGCACAAAAAGCCAGGAAACTAAGACAGGACAGGATATTACAACAGAAACTATGCCCCTTAACAGGTGAGGTGTTGTAGAAGTAAACAAATGGGGACAAATTTTCTTTTAGTGTGTGTGGAAACAACCCCAATAACCACTTGACACCAAGCCATGAAACCTCCAACAAGCACCCATATCAGCACACCAAACCCACAAAAATGGGGCAGGCAGGTCTGGATAAAAACACTCCAACGCTTGTTGACAAGTAGAGCCTTGGTGTCAGATGTGACAGACCGGCTGGCTCTCAGGTGGGTCTTGCTGGCTTTGACATAACTGCTGGAGAATATGTGGGAAAATTAACTCTGTCATCACATTTAATTATCCTCAAGTGCTTTATCCTGCTGCAGAGTGCACTGCATAAGAAGGCAGAAATATTTGCTGCCAGTATTTTGCATGTAATTTTAACAACCTGTTGTTTTACAGCTACTGAAAAAAATTAATTGGGGCAACAAAGATTTGTGGCAGCATTTTGGCAGTTCTAAAATCAGCTTGCTGTTGTTTTAACAGTGTGAAACAAAGGTCACCCAGACAAGGCAGTTAAATGGAAGTGATAGGGGTTTTTTTCGCTGCACAAAGGTCTGCACTTCATGTGAAAAACAAGCTACAGAATTTCATGTTTTCTGCCTTGTCGCTAGGAACTGGAGGAGACGCACAAGTCTCTGCATGAGCAAGTTTTCATATTCTCTCTCATTCACTGACAATTTTGCCTGCCTACCTTTAGCTTGTCTAACTCATCTCAGATCAATGGGAGCTTGAAATTATCTCAAGGTATATTACAATATCTGTAACACAGACGTGAAGAAGATGCACTGAGGAATGGAGTGTGGAGGCAAAGATTTTGTTGCATGTTTTTGTGGCATGGCTCAGTCTACTCTAAATTGCACTCTCACACACAACATATAAATCAAACAGGAAACAATATTTTTGTGCTTCCTGCCACCTGGCAGTTTTTACATTTCACATGTTTAACTGCAGCAGACAACATACAGCCTGATCAGGCTTTGTGTCTGAAATATAACTGGCATTTGCTGGTTTTCACTAGTTTTACCCAAATTAAAGCATTAAATTAAAGAATCGTACATTCACATAGATCTCAGAGGGTGTGTGTGTTAGCTTTATTCATACCACATTCCAGCTGGCTTTTTACTCGGAAGCAGTCTCATTCACATAGATGCTGTCCAGAAAGAATAATGACATTGGAATTTTGTACTTAATCACTTAGCTCCTGAATCAAAGATTTGTGGTTTTGTTATTGACTCCTGGGGTTAACAGAGCACTAGAGTGAAACATAAGAAGCCTTACATCTATCCTCTGATCTGCCATTGTCCAGGGTTGATCATGTCAATCCCATCCTCTCTGCTCCCTGAATACTAAAAAGAGAAATAAAATATTATTTATCATACTAACTACTATAAACACAAGAGAAAGTGGTACACTATGCACATAATTACTCTCCTGGGGTTCTCTAAGGCACTGTTTTTTCCTGGAGGAAATGAATAGAAGTGTATATTCTTGCAACAGAATGCAATCACAAGCAGAGAGGTTGGGACTATGTCAGAAAAAGAAATGCACACAAATAATTGGACTCAGCAGAAATGTGATAACTCAGACAAACAGATATAGGAAGCACTTTGTGAAAAATAAATGAAACAGAGACAGAAAGAGACAAACATAAAAATATGGAATCAATCTAACAGGCATAGGCTTACGTAAGGTTATATGTATTGACTTTAACAGGACTCCTCTGACTGCCCTCTACATTTAAAACTGAAGGACAGGTACCTGTTTGTTTTAGATCATAACCTTGCAGTTCCACATTAAAGTTAAAATATCCCCATAGGCACCAGATGATTTGGTTACTAGGTTTAGTGTCTACCTGTAGTTTAGACATCTTTGGGTTGCTTTGAGGCTGTTTTGAGCATACTAATTTCATCCTGTGCTGTCAAAGCACCAGAAAAGTATATAATGAAAAGGAACTCAGATCTCCAAAATTTTTAAAACTTCTGTGGAAGACAATGCAAATTAAGAATAGACACAGCTTAGCAAACAACTGCTTAGCAACAATGGGTAGTTTGCTTTATTAAAAAAAAAATTATAACATGAGCCTATTTATAGGACTTTATCAGACAGAAAGATGATATAAAAGCTTTTCAAATATTTTTGCAAAAAGTTCAGGTTTCTGTTTCTTTCTGATACTGAAAAGAATAAAAGCTTGTAAATTATATCAGCCATTAGGCAGTTGATCTTGGAAATATTTTTCTTTAGGTAAAACGTGAAATACCTCAAACGGTATTGAAGTGATTCATTCCTCACACAAAATATCGTGAAAGAATCAGCAACCATTCAGGTGGATTCTTTCACTGCTGAAGATCTGTGGTACCCAGTGTCCGTATTTTGGGAAAACATTTATTATACTCTGTCTTTCCAAAACTTCTTTAAGCTAATCTCTTCTACACACTGAGGTTGCTCAAATGTCAGTGATGTAGTCTGTGAAGTGGCTCTGGAATACAAAAAAGACAAACTGTTCTCTTGTCTTTGTTTTTCATGTATCAGAAAGAAGATCCTGGATTCATCCTAGTTTCCTAGTCATCTTCAGCAGCAAGGTGTCTCACCACAGCAAATGTACATGACCATTAATGCAGTCCCCAAAATGTGCTAAAGTAAGCTTTATGCCAAAATTGGAGTTCCTCAGTCCTCTCTTACTGCTATAACCAATCAAACAGAAAAATAGTGCCATGGAGACACTTTCCCTCCCTTCCAATCAAACACCTCATGATTTTTTGCTGTGAACATCTCAGCAGATCCCCAATTAACCAGTAGTGTCCTTGGGGAATTTGTGTAGGCTCCAATCTCCAGCTCATAATTTTTGGAAGGTATTTAGATGTCTTCCTGCTGTTTCTCCTTATCTATTTGACATCCTCAAAATCTAGCTGCGGCATCAGTGGCAATCTCTGGCCCATCAGCTCCTGGGCTTGTCATTCATTAAACTCCCTGCAGATATGTTTGCAGCAAACCGGTTTTGCTAAGTTTGGGCTGTCTTGCTGCTTGATGAAAGCACCGTCTGGTCTGGCACAGACTACTTGCAGTCTCCGTCAAACAAATGACAGATTTTACTTTTACACAGAAATATTCTCCAGCACAGCAGTATTCATGATAACAACCTCATAACGTTCAGAGGCAGATGCTTTAAATTAGCTGAGCTCTACAAATGGGAAAAGCAATGAGGTAGAGGGAATGGAAAGGGGATGAGAAAGACCAAAACATTTTGTCAAAGGTCACATTTCAAACAATTCAATTTAACTTAATTTTAAAGGCTTCTTGCCACAAAATTATCTGTTTTTTTCTTTTTTTCTTTTTTTCTTTTTTGGCTTGCTATTTTAGCTCTTCTCTCTTTTTCTTTCTTCTCAGTGAGAAAAAGAAAAGAAGAGAGCCTTGGAAATGAAACATGTCCTTTGACTTCAGCCCTGAGAGCTGCTAAGAACATTAATGTCTGGAAGTATTTAACTATTTAGTTTGGTTAGTTCCTTTGAAATACAACAGAAAACCACTTTTTACAAACCATTTAAGCACTGATACATTTTCACTGAAAATAAAGCCTTCATATCTCCACAATTTGCTGACAAAGAAATTGACAGAATGATTTAATGTGCATAAATTTCATCACAGGAGGTATTGCTACAAGCAATAGGAACTACTCTGAGTTTTTTATAAATCTGTGAACAAATACTATGAAGAAACAAAGCACTCAAGTGCTTTCTTCTCTTAAATATGGAAAACAGAAGGCTACACAGCAAAAGAAATAACCTCAACTCTAACTTATTTTGCTCTAACTTTTTGAAATATTTCACTTATGTTTCTATCCTTTTCCAGTTTGTATGCACTGTATAATTAACTGAGATACCTAAACATTCTATTCAAAAATGGAACATTGGTACCTAAGACAACAAAAATGCTTTTTCAACTATTTCAAAATTTTTATTGTTTTTCAATAAAAGATTAATTGGAATCAATCTTCTAAACGATTTTGTTTTGCTGAAACTGATCTCTGATCAAAAAAAAACGAAATCTGAATAAATGACATCTAATTAAAAAAATTACATCCAGTTCTAATTAGCATGTTCCCAGTAAAGTAAAACAGTTTCTGTTTAGTACTAAGGTAAAAGAACAAGCACAAGGTCAACATACTTTCAATTGGTGTGAAAGCATGTTTTTTAGAAAACAGATGTCACAAATATATGAAACTGGGAAAAATAGGATGAAATGAAAGAGGGGTGCTTGAGAGGAGCTTGGATAAAAGGAAATAGAGACTATGCATCATATATGTTAAAAAAATGGTACTATTGTTTGATACTAGGATAGATGCCCCGCACGAGGAGTTAGTTAGCTTTCACTTCTCAAGCACATGATGTTATTTACTCCAAAGACTGTCCAGTGCACATGAAAGAGGAAGAAGTAACCTAAATTGCATTGAAACTCATAAAATAAAACACCTCCACTTTCACAAATCTGAAGCATCACATAATCTTTATGAACAAAAAATCAAATATTGCAACAGACAGGTTTGTTTTCTTGCAATGTCTAGCATGTTTTACCCACATCTTTCAGCTGCTAGGTAGAACAATGTTGCCATGCGAAATCCTTTCATTTACATAATATGCAGTAAATGGAAACCAAAACAGTTGCAAGTAAACTAAATGCAACTGTTGCAAACCACCCCCATGAAGCAAACTTCCAGTGATTATCAGATATATTCCAGCTGGTTTGGGCCCTGTATGTCTTTATGTGTGACATATTAGCCATTTGCTATTCACCACTTCCTTTAAAGATCAATCTTAAGTGGTTAGTTGACACCATACAATTTTGGCTGTACTTACAATTTAATTTCACCTAAACAGATTAAAAAAATAATTAGGATTTTAATTTAAAAACTGTAAAGACTCTCTCATGTAAAACTAACTCAGAAAGCTTCACCGAGAACTGAAAATCAATAGTGGTTTCTCTTTTTTTTCTGGAAATTATTGTTATTTTACAGCAAAACTCTGGTGCTAGAGAACCCAGCTGTGGGAAATACATGTGCATCTATCATGTGGATTCATGAGGATATTGTCTTTGTCTTTCATTTACACAGCATTAAATTCTGCTGTGTTGACTTTGAGTTTGACATGTCACTAAATCTTAAGTCCCCAAGCAGAGCCCTCTCGAAATCATGGTGTTTCACTAGTTGTCTCAGACCACAAGTTTCACCTTCATTTGAAATAATCTCTTCCCAAGTGTGCTAAAAACATTCATATACTTTTTGATGAGCTTGGGCTATGTTCCAAGCCTGTTGCAAAGCCAAAGCCCCTGCAAATGATTTTTTTTTAGTTGTTACTTTCATAAGCACCCTTTATAGGTCTGTTCAATCCCAAAGTGTATCTGCTGTTATGCAAAAGCAATTTAACACGATATGAGTTATGACCGAGAAGATCCATGCAGGTGTTCACAGATTTTAATTAATGCATTTGCTTCATACCTTTAATTAATTCATGACAACATTCTCCAGTATCATCAAAGAAAGACAATTTTGCTGTCCAAGGCTCAGCAGAAAGCTCTGCACCACGAACAGCACATATAAAGTGTTGCAGGCAGTCTGATGTTTATAAGTCTGTAGTAATGCTAAGAACTGAGACTAGGATGGTGTCCGGTGGCAAGAGTGCCTGTGTAGCTTTCTGCAGTGTAAAAATAAAACCATAAAAAATCATGCATGAATCAAATTAGTAAGACTGTTAAGAAAAAAATGACAGGTAAATGTAGCCTAAAAGTAGGAATGAACCCAGCCATATTAACGAACTCTCTCTGCTAGGTCTCTGCAAGTTTGTCTATTGAACTGTGCTATTAGACTAATATGTGACAGAGATTTATACTTTTTTTAATAAACAGGTTTATTTTACAGATTCTGCATCAAAACATTTTTCATCTCTTTAGTTCAGTCTACCAGTAAACTTTCTTAGCTGTGTGTCAGCATTTGTCTACATCACACAAATATGTGATGTGCTGATACGGCAAATCGGAAGCTGGTAAATTGCATCAAATTCTCCCTGAAAAGGCTTTTTTAACTACCCTCAAACATGATCGAGGCTGAGACTAAGTATATGTTTCAATATTTTCTTCAGTCCTCCAGTGACAAAACTGCTGATGTGGTTGTTCTTATGTCTATGATAGATCAAAAAAAAAAAAAAAAAAGAAAGAAAAAAAAGAAAAAAAAGGCAAAATTTTAATCCTAATGCAAACACACAGATGAGAGATACTCCAGATGAGAGATTCTGTATAGAACCGATTTTCATAAAGATTTTTAAGCATTTCATCTTTTGTCAGTGTTTGCTCCTAAACGTCAGATACTACAGTAAATTGAGGTCTCTCTTACTGATAAAATTCGACAATATCTTGGTGACTTTTGGCCATATTTTGCCTTGCAATTTCTTCTCAGCAGTAGATATTTGTCTGTGGGATATCAAAATTGTCTTGCTTATCAATTTGTCATGATACCTTATGCCTGCATAATTTCAGGTGGTTGTGATTATCTTTATTCACAGATGACTTGGTCCATCCTTTCCCCTTTTCAAATATTCTGACAAAATATTCCATTTTGTTGAACGTAAAAGAGAACCAGATTTTATATGGAAAATAAACTTCAAACCAAAACAAACATAAACCCAACCAAACAAACAAACAAAAAACCCAAAATAACAACAACAAAAAAGCCACAAACAAACAAACAAAACAACAAACACTGAGATCATCAGGCTACAGTCCTCTAAGCATGTAAATCAGAAAGTACATAAAGCAGATAAACTGATGCAACATTTCTGTTGTTCTTGGCCATGTTGTGTGAGACTACTTGCTAATTAGACTGAGGCTGTGAGAGGATCTGGAAGCAGTCAGACACGCAGCTTCCATGATAGATTTGGGTTTCTGATTCTCTTTGGTTTCTTTTAGCATTGCAGACTTCTTTAGGTGAATAAAGCAAGGCCTTATTAGCATTTCATGGTGTCTGGGGTTTTTTCTCTTCTACCAGTGTTCACCACCCCATCACCAGGGTTCATTACAAGAAAATTTAATTGTTTGTGTACTCCTCAGTCTCATATCCTGTAATTAAGATGTAAAGCAGGACTTTGAGCTGCAATGCTGAAGACACTAACACCCTCCTTGCCAACTCTGCTACCCTTTAAATGTCCCAGCCAAAATTTCTAAGCACCCTCAGTTACTCTGACATTTGATTTACCTATAATACTGTAACTTCAAAAGAGTAAATCTACACAATTCCAAAACCTTCTAAATATAAGTGGGATCAAGTGTTCCAAGTTTGTCACAGTTCTGAATAACCTAAGTCATCATCCACAATAGCAGATTTATAACTCTGTCTTATAGTGCCAAAACTTCTCCTATCTTCTGCTAAAACTCAGCATATCCCATTTTGTTTGATATGCCAAAAGGTAGCTGAGATTCTGCTAGAAATAAGATCTCTACTTGACACCAAACTCATAAAAAGACATCCACAAAGGCAGGGTTGAGTTCAGGATTATGTAGTTATGACTGGAGAAATTACAGTGGAATCAGAATGCCAAGGGACAGAGATGGGGTGAAGGACATAGGAACCTCATAAGCCAAGTCTCCATAGCTGCTAAAGAAGCAGCAGACTCAGGCTTAAAGCAAAGCTGAATCTGTGATTATATTATAGAAGTACATTAAAGGTGATGAACCAACTGGGATTCAGAATTAGAGATGAAAGTAGAGTTAAAGAATGATGATGAAAGTTTAGGTGGATGGAGATAATGAGGGTAACATGTCACAATAGAAGCAAGTGAATAATCAGAGAGAGTGGCCAGCAAGGAGAGGAAGCATGCAGGATTGGAAAAGAAACTACTGGAGAATATTAAGCTGCTAGTACAAGATAAGGAGAGGGAGATCAGAAGTGAAGAAAGATGGATGAACATGAGACATACAGAGTTTAGGAGACAAAATAAAGGAAGAGAGGAGTTCTGGAAAACTTATTGTGCTGTTCCCATCTTTCACTACTCTTAGCCCATCAAAATCCCCTCCATGAACACATATTTGTGTAACAAATTTAGGTCAATATTCTGTTTAATATCATCAAGCAAGTTTTAGGATAACTTCTTTCATGTTCTTTACCATTTTTTATTTCCTTTCTTCTTTTTCTTGTTTTTTTTATTCAGTTTTTTCTCCTTTTATTTGACCCAAAGACAAGAAAATGTTACAGTCCATCAGTATTCAGCAATCCAAACTCAAGCTGGAGCAGAAAAGCATGATTATTCACATAAGTCACATGGCTGTTGTTGTTCTGTTCCCTTCATGGCTGAATGTAACCTATAATTAGTAATTGAAGCAGCCACCAGGGCTTTGAATCTCAAAAGAAAAGATAACAGAGAAGTGGGCTTGTTCTGATTTATTCTCTCTGGGAAAATCTGTTAGCTAGGGCCCATCACACATTCTCTCCCTTATTAACCTTCTTAGCATAAACTAGCAAGCAAAGCATTGGTGGGGAAGCCTATGCCACATAGCTTCTTAGGAAGGGAGGAATTAAGAATACACAGCAGAATATTTGACTGTTTTCACATCTAAATGTGGAAAGGAAGAAGCTGATGCAGGTTTTACTAAAAACCTTCAGGTTCTCAGGAGATACATGAATTTGCATGCTCCTTCACAATCCTCCAGCATCATGATGGCTGGTACCATTCTGCATTGAAGTAGGTGCAAAAGAGCACCATTGCTGGGAAGATTGGGGTTTTTTAAAAGATGGAATTTTTTTTATGGCTGTAGTCACAAACTGATCAATTCCTTTGTCTAAATATTAGTCTTACCCTACAGAGACAATTATAAGCATGTTCCCAACCTGTTCTCTAGCTCCTTGCACACAGAAGTGGCGTATATGCATAGCCCTTAAACTAAAAAATGAACCTACTTTCATCTCTGCAGATGCATAAGAGGGACCTAATCTGTTTTCTCATAGGAGAAACAGTGATTTACTATGTCATAAACCAAGGAAAAATGAAAATGCAACCTGCATCCCACTGCTTCAGTTGTATGTGACCCCAAAATCCATTTTGATTGTAGACACACCGGGATTTTAAACTGTGCAAATATACATTAATTGATGCCATGTAAGATAAGAAAAATAAAAACATAGAAAAGAAATATTTCAGATGTTACTGTTTGCAACTCTAGAGAAAAATACTCATATTTAAAGGTTTTTAAAACATTTTTAATATATTTTAAACTATAAGGAAAAAAAAAGCAAAGAACAAGAAAACAACTCAAGCATTGGCTCATTCTGAAAAGCAACAAGGGCTAACATGTCCCCACTGTGAGGGTATGAACATATTAACATTCAGCCTAATTACATTATAATTATATACTGTGTGTCTTAGTGTTAAAATTCTTTTCCCACAGCAAAGTCTCAGACATCAGATTCTTAGAAACATGATTTGAGTGGTACAGGAAAAGGAACAGCTCAAGCTGGGGAGGGACCCAGAGCAAATCAATTCCTGTGGGTTTATACTCTTACGTTCTATAAGGTAGACCATCACATGCTGTTCATGGGCCTTGCAAATGACTCTTGGTCAAAAGGTGAATTTTGGTCTGGGGACTTGAAAGCACAGTAAATGAAGGACAGTAAATTTCTTCTTGCCTCTTCAGTGTTTGTTCCTCGCTAAGGATTAATCTTCTTTATCTTCCAATTAGCATTGGCCTCGAGGATCTCATTTACACCATTAAGCAAAAGTTTTCATGGCCTAAAGCTCCAGCAATTTCAGCTACCCAGACTAAGCAATTACTCATGCTAAGCAAGACCACCCAGTTAAAAGAAGTCAGTTAAAGATTCAGCTAAGTAAACTTAACTCAAAACAATTAGCCCATATGTAGTGGCAAGCACTCATGGATTATGCATATTGTGAATACTCCCCAGCAGAGTCTCTCTGCACACAGGACAAGATGCCCAAGAAAAAGTGGCCTAGCAGAGGGAAAGTCACAAGGTTTCCTTTTGTACCACAGGAGATGGAGTGATTTTCATCCCTTGATCAACTGAAAAAGTACTTGCTTTAACATTGGAGCAGCTGGGGAAAAAAAAAAAAAAAAAAAAAGGGCCTCAATATTTTTGTTGCAAATTGCCAC
>JARCZZ010018980.1:0-22822 GCA_030323915.1 Brotogeris chrysoptera | reverse complement strand
TGCTGGGGGGTGCACTGGCTGGGTCGGGCTTGGTGAGCAGTTGTATTATCTTTCCTTGTATTTCTCTTGTATTATTATTATTGGTGGTAGCAGCAGTGATTTGTGTTATACTTCAGTTACTAAACTGTTCTTATCTCAACCTGTGCGAGTTGCAATTTTTTTTCAATTCTCCTCCCCATCCCCCTGGGACTGGGGGAAGAAAAAGAGGGGAGTGAGTGGTGAGAAAACTGCGGGGGGGTGGGGTGGGGTGGTAGAGACTTAAACTGCGACATCCTGAAATGTGAATATTAAATAGCAATAAACGTGCCTCTATTGAGAACTTGTACCTTCTATATAAATATTGCTGTATAAACCTCATGTCAGCAGTTTCCTTTTTATTCTATCTTAGATTAAAAGTGCTATAAAATCACCAGGCTGGATAGTCTCCTGTGCAAAAGCTATGCTGGTTACTGACTTTGTGAAAGAGTGTGGTTTTTTAGGGGCTAATAAGGATGAACCTCCCTATGTATCACTTATGTACATCTACACTCTTGGCAAGTCTTTTGTTCTGCCATATTTCATTTACTCCAGTGTTGTTCTAGATGACACTAATGATGTTGAAAGTCAGGAGGATGCTGTTAATAAATGCGGGCCAGGGGCCTGGTATGTATATGACCTTTATCTTTCAAATGACCTGTGTAAATTCAGTCCAGTCAATACACCTAGACAGATTGCTGTGTTTGCAGGGCTATGAAATTAGGTTAGAAAATTCTGGAACAAGAGGAATTG
The DNA here is from genome assembly GCA_030323915.1 of Brotogeris chrysoptera. Lineage (NCBI taxonomy): Eukaryota > Metazoa > Chordata > Aves > Psittaciformes > Psittacidae > Brotogeris > Brotogeris chrysoptera. The sequence goes on along the minus strand of JARCZZ010018980.1, from coordinate 22,054 downwards.
ATGGGATTGCCTGTCTCAAACTGGCCATTGTGATTTGTCTGATGTGATACCCAGATCCATTACACCTAAACATGGATGAATGACAATGTAGCTGTCTGCTGAGGGTTATTAAAAATTTTAGGTGTGTACCATTCCCTAGGTGTCCCGAGCTTTATCTTACTGTGGTTACCCAGATTTTCATTAAAACAGAATGTAGATAGATAGAAGCTTAGGAAGATCTCTGTCCTATTGGAGTTGCAGATATATGCCATGAGTGATTAGTGACAGCCTATAAAACTGCACTGTGGGATTATGTGACTTATCCCATTTGAAACAGCTTCCAACACCTCAAGACACCACAAAGAAACATATTTGATCTTGAAAATGCTTTGAAAGGTGCATACATATTTACCCTGTTGAAACATGCTGCAAAGGAAGCCATAAAACCAATCCTCTTTATGCTCATAGACATCCATACAAAAGACATTGGTGCATTTTACAGATGTTGTTCAAAACTGTTCTCTGAAGATGACTTCTGTTTTCCTAAAGTTTGATCTGGACTCTAGCAAATATGTCAGAAATTAAAGTAATTTTATTATAAAATATCATTTCAGTTGTTACATTTCAGAAGCAATATTGATTAGATTCTGTGAATAACTATAAGAATATGAGAACAGAGAATGACTGTTCTCAGACCAAGAGTATTGCTACCCTAATAAAATGCCCCACACATAGTCAATTGTGGATGTTTAAGGGAAAGCTAGTACAGGCTGGGCAGAGAAGTATGATTATTTCACTGGTTATGTAGCCTCTGTGTTTTATCCTGCTCCCCATCTTCTGGTGATCAGTGGCTTAGAGATTTTCTGGGATAAATATCACATTCAGTGCCTGATAACTGCTCATAGACCTGACATTCATGGTTAGTAACTTATTAAGGTAATAAATAACTAAGAAGGAAAAAATAAATACATGAATGTATGTTTGAATATGGAATATGATCAGGTATTCTGATAAGATAGGTTGATGATATATTTTTTCATGTTCATGTTTAAATAGTGCCACATTTACTTTCTGGGGACACATGGGCAGCAGAACATAGCTGGATAAAAATAATCATGAATAGCAAATATGAAGCTCAAATGTTTGAATATTCCCTGAAGACAAGTTTTAGGTTGTCTATTCCATTTTGTCATTTGCGATTCCTTTTCTAGCTGTATACTGTTTAAATCAGCAAAAACTGGAAGGAGTAAGCAGTAAGAAAATTAAATAGGTCTATATCAAAACTTATAATGCAGCACATCATTCACTAAATGAACAAAATCCAAGAATAATGTCTGGAGTGAAAATATGCAGAAAACAAGAAACTTTTTTACAGTTTATAGATAAGAAAACAAAGCTGATCATTTGTTTGTGATCAAAATGTAAGTTTCCATTTTATCATTTTCTTAAAAAAGGAAATAAATAACTCTTACTACTACATGGACTGTAAGAGTTGGCTTGTCAAAATCACTCTTACTAATGTCAAAACTCCACCTTTCCCAAAGCGCATTTAGCTCTAACCAGTTCAACAGGTAAATTCTTACCTGAGGAGTGAGTCTTCACACACTAACTTAGCTGTTCAAATTCATGTGTACGCGTTATGACTGACTATTTTTTTACAAATAGACCTTTTGTATTCTGCTTTGCAAAGGTGATTTTTAGATTTCTCGAGACAGAAGACTGGTGCAAATGGTAACTATCACCAACCAGAAAACACATCACACAATTGGATGAATGAAACTCAATAAGGATCTTGATTTAAGAAGTTGATGGAAATGATTGATCCATAGGCAGAGATCAATGCAGAAATATTTAAGAAGTCTGATTTAACTTTTCAAGATTCCATAACATTCTAAATCTGAGATGTGCCCTCTCAAGACAGTCTCTGAAAAGCCTCACATGACATTAGTCTCATGAGAGTTCTAAATTGTTCTTGGTATGCTAGTTAATTTCTTTTTTCCAATTAATTTTTGATTTATTAGCTACCAGGATGGGAAGTATTAACAATACATGAGAATGTAAGTAGTATTTGGATTTAACATTGCCTGTCTGCCCCACCTGTTTTTATAATGTTACATTTTTGCATTTTAATGTTACATTTTCATTGCAGAAAATCTATGTTCTTTTAGAGAATAAGCCCACTCCTCTCCATTTAAATATCTTCTGATTTACACAAGCACTCAGCTGTCAGTTATGTTACTGTCTTTCTTCAGATGCAGATTAATAGGCGAAGAGCAAAACCAAGACCTGCAATAATTGGTATTTTCTTATCGCTCCTCTACTAATAAGATGATCCTCCCAGAGATTATCAGTTAAGGGGAAAGAAACAGAAAAACAATGAATGAGATTCTACTACATTAGTTTCAATAAAACAAGTTCTAAAGTGCAGCAGGGAGATGTTAAATATACAGTGTTTTCCCCATGAGTTTAAATGATGAAGTGTGTTTTCTTTTAGTATGACAACAGGAAATGGTAAGTTAACAGCATTGATCATTTAAAATACGGCTTAGGATAAAAGGATACAACAAAATGTTTTAAAGAATAAATGATAACTGTGCCAAATTATTAAGGCCACGCAGGAAAAACAATTAAAGGCAATTACAGTGAAAATATCATTTAAGGACATCAGGAGAAATATTATTTTATTTATTTAAACAAATTGAACTATAGAAACAGGTTTTCAATTCAAGAAATATCATAAATTTTATAATCTTAATTTCATCCAAGCTACTATATTCTGCCACGGGAATGAAATATTAACAATAGAATTGGCATTCTAGTTAGTCTCCATTCAACCCTAAACTTTAATAGAAATAACCTGTCGTATTTGACTGAGTGTAATATCACAAGAGAAGCCTTGAATCTAAACTGGCTGGACCAGGAAAATTGCATGGTTTGTGAAGGCAGGTTTGAATAAAATGGAAATCTTGCTTCTATCCCATTTAGCTGTCAAAAGGCCACTTCTAATACTTTCATAAAGCTATTTGCCTACAGAGCAAAGATAAAGACTTGGAAAAAAATAACAACATCATCCCAAAGCAAATACCCAAAAAATAAGAGCAAGAAAAATTATTCTGATTTTCCAATTTCCTTTATTTTGAGTTTAATTTTTGTGTGTGATATTTCTTGATGGAGCTTCTAAATGTTAAAGAATAAAATGTTGAAGATTTATTCCAATTGATTATTAGATTACAGCAAGGTTATTAAGCACATTCATTTCAGTTAGGATTTTAAACTGAGAAACAGCAGAGAAACAAAAAAGCCAGAGTGACATGTAAATTAATGATAAGATAAGCAAATTAAAAAAACCTACTGTTGAACTTGCAGGGAAGCTTACATCAAAATAGATTAAAAAAATGTAATCAGAAGCTCTAGGCAAAGCTGAAATGGAGTTCGGAATTTTTAGAAGATGAGGGAAAAGTTGATGTCTCCTTCCAAGCAAAAATGCAGCTTCCAGCACTGACGCAGAATATAATGATCATATATTCTGCCCTGCTTTGCACTGCCTGGTCACTCACAATCAATTTGTTGACCTGTAAAATGAATGCATACTTGTGATAGATATGAAAAGGTGATCAGTAGTTACATCATTAAATAATGTTTTCACATTAAAGCCATAGGTAACATTAGCTTAGTGTCTAGAACTGGGGAACACTTTTTGGTTTGGTTGTTTTTGTGGTTTTTTTCTGCAGTCCTACATAGGATGCAATCTGTTTTCTGTCTGCACTTCATCTAATTGAACTATGGAAAGAATAAGCATCCAATCGATGCTTCTAAAGATTTTAAGCCCAGAGTACACTACCCTCCTGATCTGACCTCTTATTTAATATGGGACAGTGTGTTCACATAGAGGTTTTTGAATGAGAAGAAACTATTTCTCCTCATTATAATACTGCCTTTTAGCTCATCATTATCCTATACTGTGCACTAGAGACTATAACACGCAGACATACAGATACAAAAATGCATGAAAAGGATGGCAATACTTATTCTTGTGAGAACTCAAAATGTTTGTCATTCAAAATATGAGGACTTTCTGAATGTCAGATGTTCATTTAGCTTGTTGCTCCATTAAGCGTGCTCCCTGAAGAGATTTGCTGTTTCTTACGTCTTGTTGGAAAGCATACATCAGAGGAGATGGTAGTGCCAACATCTTTCTGTCCTTGCTGTGTTACCTCAGGATCATAGAACACTTGGGTAAACTCAGAGAAATAATTTTTCAGGATTTGCCTGTTTGCTTAGCATGGACTTTAAGGGCTTTGGCGGAAGCCATGTTCTGGAGGCATCGCTTCTTATTAATGTCTTTCCTTCACAGGCAATGAGATGGGATGTGTGTGCTGCCTGGTGCAAGTTCTCATGGGGGAGTCTCATGATGAGGGCTCACACTTAGAGCAAGTTCCTGACCCATCCTTTGCCAGGGACATGTTTCAGCTTCCCTTTCTTGCAATGCTGGGAGAAGGTACGTACTGAAGGAATTGCCTAATAGTTTGGGCAGACTAATAAACCTGTGCACTAACTGCTAAACCTGTGCACTAACTGCTTATTAGTCTGGCAGATACGCTCCTTAAAGGTTCTTGGAAATGGCGGGATTACAATAGGTTTTCTACTACTATAGGGCGGCAACATCTCCTCTTCTTAGTGAATATGACAACTCATAGTAATATGAGAAGTCAATGTGATGGGATTTCATCTGCCAGCTTAGTATAGGTACAGCTTGTGTACATATTGTTAAAAAAAATGCACTAAACTGAAACAGAATATTTCACTGAGAGAGAATGCCTGATTTATTTGCATGGGTTATTGCTTCTCTCATCAGGTAAAGACAAGAAGGTCCAAGTGAATTAGTTCATCAGGTTTGCTTAGCTACAACATGCAACACTGCAATGCACTAGCAACCCAGAGATGAAGAACTGTTATCATCAGAAAATAGTGTGCCACATTATTATAAGCGACATTAAAGAATACAAAAGTCCTTTAACCCTTTTTCAACAAAATTCTTAATCGTGTGTATTACTATGTGTGACTAGTCCTGTTGACATCACTGAAGTCAGTCCTGCTCTCTGTTTCACTGTTCTGCTGAATAGGATCCCAGAAGGACAGTGTGCAACAAAGCCTGTCTCATGATATTTTGGAGGGAAGATAACACTGCCTTTAAACCTTACAATAATTAGCATTAACAATAGTTTTCTCTTTCCATAGCAAAGATTGTTCCTAATCCAGCAGGCAATTAAAAACATCATTATTTTGCTGTCACCTTTATACTATGTCCTTTTCCTTCTGTTGACAACTGAGGTAACAGACAAGGAGATTATCCACCTGATGTATAGTTTTACTTTCCTTTAGAATGATCCATGACAACTTCTATTTGTGAGAGGCAGGCTGATTTAAAGCAGCCTTTGCTTCTCAAATTCAGCTACAGAATAGGCATGCTTCTATTTCCTTGATCTGCATTATTTTAGAGAACAGTTGTGAGACTTAGGAGAAAACAAACCCTCAGTTCACCTCCCAGACTGTTAAGGACACACAAGCAGAATTCATACAGGAGAGAAACTGCTGAGATGCAGCAGGCTGAGGAGAAAACAAAAAACCAAAAACCTTAAGTCAAAGAAGGAGCAGCCTCAGCAGGGCACAAAGAAGGAAGGTTTTGTTTGCTTGCTTGCTTGCTTGAAGTAGTTGTCTTAGAGACAGTTTTCACTGACCCAGTTAAATTGCAGACAGTTACTTCACTGGCAAAAGACAGGAGGCAGTTGCTGTGAAAGGAGAGAGGCAGAATTTTAAGCTTGAAAGTGGCAACGTGCTCATTCAGACGTCACTTGTGTGTGGGGCAGCAAACACAGGAAAGCGTCCACAGGGGATTTACTTTCTTTCAAGAAGGGTGATTCAATAGTGATGCTTCTGAAAACTTAAAGAATGTGGGAGAAAATATCACTGGAAGGGGCTGTTGAAGAGGTTGCAGTCTTATGGTATCCTAATAATACTTCATCAAAATTTACACTTCATTATAGCTGGTTGAGGTCAGTACATTCCTCCTTTGAGTTGGGAAGGACTTCTTGGTCTCCACAATGTAGAATAATGCTTACTAGAGAGAAGGGACCACAGGCATAAATAAAGCTATCCTTTTGCTTCACAGTATACTCTGCTGGGCCTTGGCCTGTACTGACTTGTGTCCTATGATGAGTTAATTTCTCATGGGGAGCTGCTAACAGCAAATGTCTAGTGTAAATTGTTCTAGAATTTCACAATTCCTTATATTTTAATCTGTTTCAGATAAAGGACCAACAGGGTTGGAACTAGATGATCTTAAGGTCCTCTCCAATCCTTATTCTATGATTTATGATTTTTCTCCAACCTTATTATATGATTCTATGACTGAGGTTTGATTTTATTCTTTTGCTTGGAGTTTTGATTCATAGCCTAAATTCTTTCCAAGCACCCCTGTAGTGGAAGAGTATAGCCCCTAACACCTGGAGAGTCAGTGAGAAGAAACCAAAGGCCAATTTTCCATCTAAAATCAGTATTCCTTTCCAGAGATTACTGCCTTTTCCTAATAGTTTATAGATCTACACTGATTTTATTTTCATTCAGTACCTGCTCCACTGAGTATTTTTTACTTACTGACAGAGGAGAGAAGTTTTTGTACTAGTGACTGCATACCAGTTATGGCATGAAAAGGATTCTCACAAAAGGTTTACCAATTTTCATAAAAGTTCATCTATAGAGTTTGTGAGTGATTTCATAAAGGGCTGCATGGAGGCATCCCAGGTGTGGAATGTGATGGTGAAATTTATTACCTTAGAGTCTTTCAAAAGCAGAAGCTAACTAAACAATGCTTCTTAAATAGCCACAAAACACTTTTGAGAATGGGTTCCTAATTTTTGCAAAGTTTGAGTCTAGAAGACTTGAAGTAGATATTTAAGCCTATCTTGCCTACTTGCTCATCAGACCGCCTGAATATCTAGGCTATCATGCATGCTGTAAGCAAGCTCTTCTCATCTCTCCTCTTGCGTATGTTTCACTATACCTGAGTAATTAAACATTCATTGGACAAGAAAGAGGTTAGGGAAGTCAAGCATCAGAGAGGAAAGCCAGGTTACTGCTCCAGTGGTTATTCAATTAGTTAAGCAAAGTTGGACAGTTTCAGAGGACACAGCTGAGGAGATCTAATAAGCTTGTTGACTCAGATACTCTGCTGGAGAGACAAAATTTGTGTTGGAGTCTCTTGTCCATATTAAGTAGCCTGAGGACAGAGTGGGTCCATTGCAAATTAATATCCTAAACACCATTATTTACAGAGACATAACTTGTGAGAAAAGGGTTTCACTGGTATTGTGAAATCAAATCTACTTGGAGAGTTGGTTGGGAAGTGACAGATATAGCAAATGCAGTTGCCAATAACTACATTCTGCATTCTCTTGATAGGCTAAGATGAGATCCTCATGTGGATGAAAATGGAACCTATTAGCAGCGTTTCTCTTCAAATGCTAATTTGTAAATCATACTGAAATTCAATACAGATGTTGTTTGGCATGTGTTGATGAAATGCCTTGAGAAGACTCTATAGGAGTAATCTGATCAGGATTGTATTAGAAAGGGAAGAAAAGGGTATCTTGTTGGTCTTTATAGCACATAATACTGTTTTTTTTTTTATGGATTTAAAACCTCTTAATGTCTTTTTCCTCTAAGAGATTCATCACCTGTTCAATCATTCACACTCTGGTTAACAGTGCTGCAGTATCATCTAAATGCTATGAAAATTGCTCTACTTTAGTAAAGTCTCTCACACTTTGATTTATCCTCGCAAGTCTCTTCTCACAGATATTTTTCCTGCCTACCAAGAAGGTGTTCAGAGAGGTTCCCAGAGTTGTTTCTAAGCACTAAATCATCAACACTAGATATTCTGACGAAACAGGAAAAAAATCTGTCATATTTAGATTGTGGGATGTGCGTGTTCATGAAAGTGAATGATATATAGACTTGAGGAATGAGATTTTCTGCTGATGCAAAGATGAGGCATGCGACCATAAGAAAAAATAGGCTTGTTGTTACTCTAGGGGTAGTAACCTCATGAAAGCTTAGTCATATTTTACTCGCTGCAAGAGACAAAGTAGTTTAAAGTAGGAGGTGACCCAGTACTGCAGAAATCTCTTAAGACTCCCATCAGCCAGAACATAGTATTTCTTTAGCAATCAGCAGCTTTATTATGAGAATTTTTCTGATTTCTCTGCTCTTAAATATCTGCAAAACTCAGGAGGATGCTAGAAAGTGAATGATCAAAATGATGAGCGTATAAAGCGGTGAAGGAAGGATGAACAATAGTAATGGTTTTGTGAGCTTCTCCCTTCTAGATCATTGATTCTGCTGTAACTTGGAAGGGACAAAAATTTGTTACTGACCATTTAGTTACTTTGGAGAGATGTCTTGGGCATTTGCAGTCTATTTCCTATGAATTAGAAAAGACATGCCCCTTTGTCAAAATCAACATTGCAGCTTGCACCACCCACAGAAACTGATGCATCAGAATCGAATTCCAATCCTTGGAGATAAGGCTTTTACAACACTGGGAAAACAGCATTCAAAAAGCCTTGGGGCATCTATTCTGTTAAAATGGGAAATCTTCATTGCGTGCTTTACCTAGGAACTGTTGTAAGAAAAATAAAAATCAGATACATCTTTAAACAATTGTATAAAACATATGGTTATATGCATTAAAATCATCATGAAGAGCCCCAAGGAGTGGTTTGAATTATTCAGTTATTTTCTTCACACGTTTCCACTTATTAATGTGCTTGCTTAAGAATAATATTTTCTTTTTTTTTAATGAGCTCACTGAGGATGACAGGTGGTTGACACAGAGGAGTACAGTCTGTGACAGAAAAACTTCTTCATATATAATGCAGAGGGTGAGTCCTTGAGGTAAAGACCAAGCTATAATGATGAATATGAACACTTATACTGTGTGGCTGAAATGGGATCATTTCAGTGATACTTCTATTAGCCATCTCAGAGCATTAGACAAATAAGAAAGCAGTTTTTGACTGAAGTAACTCTGGACAAGTAGTTTTCATTCCAGGTTTGCATCTCCACTTCAACCATCATGCATTAATGCATAAATATGTATAGCCTGTGAGACTGGTGTTGGATATGTCTGATTCCATTGCATCCTGCTGTTTGACAGCACAGACCTGTGCCCTCTGCCCTCTCCTGCATCCAGCCACTGTGAGCTGCTGACAGCTCCTTGGATGCTGCTTGGGCTCTGCGGGCAGCTGGGGAGTCAACCAAGACAGTGAGAGCCTGAGCGATGCACTGGAACAAAGCAATGGCCACATATTGAGAAAACAGTATCACACATTGCTGAGCTTTTCACATTTCCCGAAAGGACACTAAACATTTTAATGGTCATGTCCCCAACACTCTTGCTCCTGTCTGCTGATTTGTTCAAGCCTCTTTGTCCTTCACTTGGAAATCCATCTACTTTTTAAATTCATTTTTTTTTTACTACCTCAGTGGTCACTCAAATGACTTATCTCCTATATTTGTTGTTCTTTGTGAAATGGCCATTTGTTTTCTTTCCCCTCATGTTTCATGTTTTTCAGATTCAGGTATATACTTTGCTCTCAGTCTTCCTTAAAATAAAGCATATCCTTATAGATTCACAAGATCATTACTATTGCTATTATTATTGTTTTGGGTCAGCTAATTTTTAGCAATTTGGATAAGAAATAAGAACAAGACTCATGCTTTTTCAGTCCCCTTTGTTTTGTTTGAAGGAAAAATTTATGTTTGGTATTTAATATTTCTCTATATAGCAGACACGACGGTAAAGTATTTTATTTTTCTTCTCTCTTTTTTCCCCCTGGGTTAAAACTTAGCAAAGTCAGCATCTGTGAACTGTATTTCAGTCTTTGAAGGACCTTCAGGACCAGGCACCCTAAGGGAAAAAGAAGAAATCCTGCAGTTTAGGCCTGCTATAAAATTCCTTCATCTCCACGTGATGCTCCCTTCCTGACTCCAGAGAAAGGGAGCTGTTTATTACTGTTCCTGGCTAATGGGAATACAGCTGGATTTTAAAAGGACATCAAGGCCCACATTTATCCCTCATAATTTTAGGAAGCTGACTGCAACAACTGTTTCGAGGTTGAAGTGCACCTGGATTCCTTTTGTAGTCCTCAGGAGGAGAGGGGTCAGCTGGGGGGACCCTGGCCAGCATGGGGCTGAGCATCTTGTCAGCCATACTCTGACAATATCAGAGGTAGCGCATGGTTCATTTGGGATGGGGTGTTTAAGAGAAAACACAGTACACTATGAAGTTAAGCAGCTTTGCTATACTGTGGAGGAGTCATGATTAAGTACTGTCTTCATTTGATTTTGAGCTGATTCGAGAGATATTTTCTTTATCCCAGCAAGTGTCTTAATTAGAGATTTTACAGAGTGCCTCCGTTGTCAGCCCTATGCCACCATCTACAAAAAGGGGACAAATTTCTAGCTGGATGTTCAACAGAGCCTTGCTCCAGGCCTGGTTGAAGGTCTTTCTCTGAACCTGAAAATACCCAAGTCTAGTTCCTCATACTCCAGAAAATGCTGTGGTGAGGTACTCTGCTGCCAGCCTTGCAGGTGGACAAAAGCCAGAATTTTCTGCCCATGCAAAACAGGAAAGATCCTGTTCTAAACCTTAGCTGAATTTTGATTTTGCTTCTGAATTTGCATTGTCAAAAAACAAAGCACATTTTCCAGCCAGCATCATGATTACTTTGTGAGTTTTCTTTCCTAGCACTTTTTGTTTAGGTATGCAGGCCTCAGTTGTATTATGAAAACTCACTTTCATAAGAAAAATATAGGAAAGGATGAACCTGCTGCTGAGAAGATAGGAGGACCCTAGGGATTCAGCTTCAGGCACAATGGGAAATAGATATTGAAAAAACTGTGAAATGCACCCAATTAATTGGTCTATAAGAAATCCTGTTCTCTTGCTTTTTCAAGGAGAAGCAATTGCATCTGTGGCAAGAGACCTATTTCCTCTTAATGCAGGTGTGGCTTTTAAATTGTCCTCCCATGATTTGCATCCTTTCATTTAGTCTTTTGGTTAACATTACTGGAGAAGATTGCATATCTTGCAAGCTAAAATAAACAGGTCTTTCTAAATGCCATTTACAGGAAGGAGAGAAAAAAAAAAAAAAAGAAAGAAAATTAAAACCAAATAGATTGCTATCCCAGCTATTTTAGCTTCATGCTGGCCTCACTGTCCAAGGAGGAAGTAGGGAGTATTTGAGTGAAATAACAATGGGAAGGAGTTTTGTTCCGTGCAAGATAAGGGTATAGAGATTTGGAAAAGTTAAGGCTGAAGTATAGGGTAGAAAAATAAAGAAGCTCAAAAGTAGGACAGAAGGCGATAAACTGACATTTAGAAGTGGTGGTTGATATAAAAATGACTTGTTACATGGTATAACTTCATACTTCCAAAAATTTTCAAATCCTTTTATGAAACATTATCAAAAGGCCTTGAAACTTAAGAGAAAGGAGAAGGAATAGATCCTAAAAGCCCTAAAAAATATTTTTTAGGATCTCAAAAACTAGAAAATAAATCTTATCTTTTCAAAGAGAATAATTCTGGAATCTCGTTCTCAGAGCAAATAGATTTTAAAATGAAAGCTACATTCATAGACTTATAGCTATTATCCTGTAAACGTAAAGTCTCAACTGAGCCCCCATTGCATCTTTAACTCCCCAAAGCTTTTGTGCCTTGTTAATTACCAAGGCATCTTTGTATGCATTTGGAATACAGTACTTAATAAGGAGATCATATGAGCAGCTGCCTTTTATTTAAAGCACATGGTCGCAGATCAGATCTTATGTTGCTTTATGAAAGCACTAACTATAAGCAAGGTTATACTAAATTAGTTTTGTTTTGGGAAGAAGGTGGGGTGGGAGGGAGGGGTTCTGTAACAATTTTAAGTGGAATTGAAGGTGATGTTGCTAACAATTTTTGTTATTGTTTTCAGAATATGTGCATGTTTTCCTAAGGCTGAAGATCATGGAGGCAGGTGAGAATATATACTTTTCGATTTCTAAGTATAGAATGTAGACCTTGCTAGGCTTGAATTGGCAGGTGTGGTTCCTGCTTGCTGTGAAAGATCTGTCTTCTTTTTATTACATTTCCTAAGTGAAAGTGCAGTCTTAATTGGTTTATGGAAGTTTGATGAAATACATAGGACTGCTTTGGATATAATCAGCATTTGTTGGAGGATTGTAATCAGGCTGTTCATCAGCAACAGGTTAGCCTATATGAGCTGCTGAACCATATACTAATTGTTCAGCATCCTTCACTAATTAATGACTTAGGGAAAAGCATGATTGTTCTAATGGTTGTTTGTTTTTTTAATAAATGATGTGTGTTTTTTCAGTAACTTTTAAAAGTTGACATTTAGAAATCAAAACTGTGAGAGGATTGGATCAACAAAGAAGAGGAAAATAGGTGAGTGGAAATAAATTGGCAGATGATTAATCCTCACCTTTCAGGAAATCTGTGATCTACCTGGAATGGAAGGTTACAGGCTCTTTAGAAAAAAATGGCCTTGACAGACGGGGAGGGGGCATTGCTGTTTATGTTAGGAATAGGTTGGAGAGTATGAAACTCTGTCTGGGGACAGGTGACCAGTTAATAGAGAGTCTGTGGGACAAGGTTAAAGGGACAAAAGCTATGAGGGACATTACTGTGGGGATCTGTTAGAGACCGCCTGATCAAGAGGACTCTGTGGATGAAGCACTCTATAGACAGATAGAAACAGCCTCACACTTGCATGCCCTTGTTCTCATGAGGGACTTCAACCACCCTGATATCTGTTGGAAGGACAGTACAGCCTAGTACAAGCAATCCAGGAAATTCCTCTGTAGTAATAGGAGAAGGGGTAACAGGTTCAAACGTAAACAGGGGAAGTTTAGATTGGATATAAGGAGGAAACTCTTTACTATAAGGGTGGTGAGGCACTGGAATGGGTTGCCCAGGGAAGTTGTAAATGCTCCATCGCTGGCAGTGTTAAAGGTCAGGTTGGATAGAGCCTTGGGTGACATGGTTTAGCGTGAGGCATCCCTGCCCATGGCAGGGGGATTGGAACTAGATGATCTTAAGGTCCTTTCCAACCCTAACTATTCTATGATTCTACCTGAAAGTCCTTGAATCTCAAATACAAAGTAAGAATTAAATGAAACCAAACTAACAAAAAATGATTAAAATACTTCCCTTAGAAAGCCTAATGTTCCTCAGGCATTTTGTAGTTGTCATTCAAGTCAAGTGACAATGTAGCTTTACCAGAGGATATGACTCTCAGTGCTGTATGACTGCAGGTTGATCTTTTTCACTTCTCCTGTTTTGATTTTGTGTTTTCTGTCGAGATGTTATATATTTAGGACAGAAGTTCTCTATATGGTACCTACAGGCAGCACTCATACAGCGAATATACTCAGGCTGGAATGTGAAGGTGCAGTACGTCCCATGGCAATTTCCCTTTCTATTTTAGAAAGATGTTTCCTCTCGCCATTCACAAGTGCATCTTTTCTTATTCACTGCATTTCTGGGAGGCAGATCACAGCTGTTCTCTTTAAGCTGGGAAACCTTTGCCAAACTTCATCGACTGAGGGTCTGTCGGCTTTTCTGCCAGTGTCTTTGTCCAGGGAAGACACCTTTATCCTCTCCCTGTGAGGTGGGAAACATTGTTGGAACCAGCTGTCAGTGGTACAATGTCAGCTTCTCAAAATGTCAGATTTATTTGTGCATTTGATGGTGTAATTTGGCTGCCTACTGTGCAAATGAGAGGATTAGTTTCCATAATACAGAAATTAACAATGCAGTTGATATTTCTCCATCTCTCAACACAAATTAGTAGCTGTGGGTGGCATCAGCCAGTTTAGCCTCCTTTTTGTTCTTCCTCCAAATAGCCATTGATGAAGACACTTGCCCCAATTAAATAATACTGGATAACTAGTATCTCCTCTTGGTCTATTTCCCTCTTTGTCTGACTTTGAATCTTCAAGTGTTCCCAAAAGTCATGTCTCTGACTGCGCTTTCCTGAGCAAAAAGGGATTGCCGCACCCCCAGCTGTGAATCCTGCGTGTGATACACACACAGGACCATGAACCCAGTGCTGAAGCAGAGGCGCATGGTCCTCTCAGCACATTGCTGTGGAGTTGAAATTTTCTCTCTGAGGAATAAACAATGGGTGAGTCACATTTTAAGCCACTTGAAAAAAGTATTGCAAAACTTCTTAGAGCCCTTGCAATGCTTCTGGTAGATTTACAGGTGATTCAATGGTATGATTGACATAGCTGAAGGCATAACACATTGAGCTCCTATAGGCTGCAAAGTAAAATCATCTTGTTATCATTCACCAGGTCCTAGAATCACAGCTGGAAAGTCTTGAGCCATTCAGCTGCTGGGTCTTTTAGAAAAGCCTGAAATGTTGGTCGTAAGCTGTTAAATGTGCAGAGATTCATACCTAGGGTTGGGCAAAGAATATACTTCAGTTTGGAACTTTAACCACAACAGGAGGGCTGTGGAAGGAAAGGACACTTGCTCTCTCTCAATTTTACTCCTTTAGCCAGATCTGCTGTGGAATTTCACTCAGCTGAGAAAATCTGAATGTTTCTGCTGAAGTTAATTATAGTGACTGGCACATGTGGTTTGCTCACGTAAAGCAAGCTACAGGATCAGGCCATGATTTTTTGAACTGGTGAAAGTACATATATGGATCACAGAAGCTGACAATAATTCTTAAAGGATATAGATAATCAATAATATATTTTTAGAACATAAGGTTGTGTTAGGGCATTAATCTCAACACACTGGGATGAATCTGAGTTTCTCCACTGAACTAGAGAAATTTTTCCCACAAAGTGCAAGAAAGGTCTGAATTTGGCTTTTTACCTAAAACATCATAGACTCTGGATTATGTCTGTCTAAATAATCAAACCCAAAACAAAATTAAAATTAGAATATACGTTAGTGTCAGCTGTCCTGACAGTGAAGCCATCTAGGATTCAGTCCCTATTTGTTTCAAATGCATGGATCATCTGCAGAAGAACTGTCGTAAACTAACAAAGAGCTGTGGAGTCTAAACTGTCAGATCAGTCTTCATGTGCCATTGGTGGAGAGAAGGAAGCAGAGCTGGCCCATCCTAAGATATGTTTCTGACATGAATTGGTCTCTGGAGGCTCATATCTCTTTTCATTGATTGTGAACAATTAAACTGCTATACTTTTTCTAGACAGCTAAACTTAACTGAGACAAATCTGCCTGCAAAGGAGCAGAAGCACTAAGTGGCTTTGATAGGGATAAAAATGAGCATTGCTATTCACAAGTAAAGCAAATAGGTTACAAAAAACCCATTGTGGGAAAGTAGTACATCAGATTAAGTTGGGAAGCATTTTCAAATGAGGAGTTACTGAACCGTGAATGCCCTGTACCCCAAAGTCAATTTATAAACAATTTACTGAGTAATTGTAGGTATGTATACCTACAGCTGTGCCCATTCAGAGTCCATTCTGTGCCCAAAGTCCTGCAGAGTGATTACCGTGTGCATTGTCACCCTGTGTTAGTGTCTGATCATGACTTTGTGCAGTAACAGGGGAAATGTTGCATGTAGCTTGGAAACAGTATAACCACATTAGTGAAGGAGCCAGGACAGTGCTGCCATATAAATATTAATGACTCAATGCCCCTGCAGAGCTCTGTACTGCAAAGCACGCACTCTTCTGTCTACTTCTCTGACTTCTCGGTGATTTGGGATAAAGCTTGTTCTTTTGCATTTTGATCCAAGTATGTATTGAGGAAAAGAAATAATTTTCAAAAAAACCCTATTGCAACTTGTTGTGGCTCAAGCCCAGCCTGCAACCCAGAACCGTGCAGCTGCTCGCGCACTCCTCCCCTTTCTCCCTCTGCTCCCGGAGGGGTGGGGAGGAGAATCAAAAGGATGCAACTCCTATGGATTGAGATAAGAACAGTCCAGTAACTAAGGTATAACACAAACCACTGCTGCTACCACAAATAATAGCGGTAAGGGAAATAACAAGGGAAGAGAATACAACTGCTCACCACCTGACAATCGATACTCAGCCCGACCTGAGCAGTGATCTAGCCCTTCCAGGTAACTGCCCCAGTTTACATAGTGGGCATGACGTACTGTGGTATGGAATGCCTCTTTGGTCAGTTTGGGTCAGGTGTCCTGTCTCTGCTTCCTCCTGGCTTCCCCTCCTCCCTGGCAGAGCATGAGACTCAGAAAGTCCTTGGTCAGAGTAACCATTACTTAGCAACAACTAAAAACATTGGTGCTATCAGCATTGTTCCCAGGCTGAAAGTCAAAAACACAGCACTGCACCAGCTACTAAGAGGGAGAAAAATGACTGCTATTGCTGAACCCAGCACACAACTGGTTTTATTCTTCTGGCTTCTTCACAGCAGTGTACACATGGTTCCAAGAGAGATGAATCTGCTGCACTTCCATCCGTTTCAGAGGCAGTAGTGACTTGTGGCACTATTAATTACACTGGATAAATAAAACAGGATGCTCATGTGATCCAGAAATTTGTGCTTTGCCTTTCCTATAGACATATTTATTAAACAAACAAACAAAACCCCAACCAAACAGAAAACAAATAAGGGTGGGAAAAAAGGTGGTTTAGCTATTTGGTTTAAGCTAGCTGTTCAGCTTTGCAGCCAGATTTTGCTCATGTTATAACAATCTGATGAAGATACAATACAAAGTTGTGTTTCTTCTTCACCTGTTTGTGCTGATACGCCCAGAGTCCTTCGCATAAAAAATGTACAGTTTAGGCAAATACCAAAATAGTTTTACCATCTGGGGAAAAGGACTGGCACCTGTAACATGAGGAGATTACATGGGTTTGCTTAATGCTTCAGTAAGAAACTTAGCCAGCCCTTGCTCACCTCCTCCACCTTCCCCCAAAAATTCACTACATTAGAAATATTTCTGGGGATCCTACATCAAGTCAGATGAGTTGTTGTTTGTTGGGTTTTTTTTCCTTAAAAGAGGGGTTCTCTACAGACCTTCATCACCTCAGCTCAGCTCCTGTGCAGATTCAGTCAACCATCATCATCAACCACAAAGAGAACAGGAGCCTGAATTTGCTGAAATAGAAGATCTCTTCCTCCTTATGTATGTTTCTTCCTCCCTATATAGCCAGCTTTACACTTCCCTAGCCAGTTATGTTCAAGCACCCCATATTTATGCTAAATTCCTGCTTGTGCCCTTATAACATTCAGATACCCCAGAGTATCCCTCTGCTACTCTGTCACAAATAAGCAGTGACCTGGCAGAGATTTATTTTAAGACTGCTTTGCAAAGTGTTGATCTGTTTTCCAGAGGTCAGATGGACTTTCAAACTGGCTCTTTCAAACAGCCCTCTGAGGCAGTAGATATTGTTTCTGTGTGAGGTCTTTCACTTAATAAAGGTAAATCTAGAGCAACACAACTGGATTTTTCTACTTGCCCAGCCATGGAGTTGAGCAGAAGCTTCTTCTGTAACTTTATCACTTTAGTGTCACTCTTCAGAAGTCCTGCCCTTTTCTTTCCCAGTGCACAATTCTGTAATCTTTGCACTAAATTAAGTCTTCTTATAAATATCTTCCTTTTAAAAGGTGTGGACCTGGTAGGTATGCTAATGTTACACTCCAGAAAGCCAGCATAGAAAAGGTGAGTGAACCTCCAGTTAGCAGGCAAAAGCAGGTGTTGTTCAGCTCATGTCTCAATAGGGATAGAGTACTTATCCAGTGATCTTTTACCGTGATGATTTATAGTTTCAGTTCTATGTCAGTGCTTCTGCAGTATGATCCAATTAGTAAAAGGTGTTTGAGATTCTTTTTTCCAATTTCAGATGACTTTCCCACTCAAAAAGCCTTCAACTGCAAATAAATGAGTTTTGATAACATTTTCAGATATTTCTTTTTCTTCCCCATAAAAATCAAGTTAAAAAACCCCATGTTTGGACTGAGGGAAATATTTTGAAAACCTTGTTCTAATTCAAGCGTATTTTCCCATTATTGTATTTATTTTATGACATACTCATAATTGAGATTTTTTCATACATTATATGAAGCCTTGTTATAATTTCTGCTAAGGTATGAAGTATTGCTTATTGATTGATAGGCTGAGAAATCTCACTAGCAGAATCTGTAGCAAAGGAAGTCTCCAATACATCTATGTCAATGTGTATGTGCAAAGAGTTTTTGGCTAGTTCTGATCAAAACTAGAAACTGACAATATACTGTAGAGAATTAGATCTGTCTTTTTCAAATGGTCTGCCTTGAGAGGAGCTGTACAGGTTTTGAAAAACTTTTACATTAAGGATATAGTGTGAGAGGCAGGAAAACCTAGCTCAGTACCTCTCGTTTTAGTCTGAAAGACATGAGAAATGTTATTGTTACAGCAATAGGATAACAGTACACTCCCTTTCAATCCACAATAGTTTGTGATCCTAGTATCAAAAATCAATTTCCTCTGGAGGACCATCCAAAGCTTGGACAGCCTTTGGAATTGGTGCTTTAAAAGTGTGGGGTTTTGGTCTATTTACTTCTCAGCTTTGCATTTTGAATGTCAGCAGCACTGTTATTATCCATTCCTGGAAAATGAAATATGAGTTATGAAGGAGGTGTGATGTTTTTCATGTTATGCCTATGAATCTGATAATTTGAATTTAGACATTATTAAAATAAGTGTTCCACAATCTCCTGTGGGATGTACATAGTTCCCAGTATCCTACCAAACCCTTGATATATATTCTGATGGCAGGGTGGTCACTACTTTCCAATTTATACATGTTTTAAGTCTGAAATGCTATCTGCAGGTCAAGCCAAAGAAAGGCTAACAACAAAGCGTAGGGCTTATATGCTAAACTATGCTACTTAACATTACAGATTAAGCTTTTACTTTGTATAACACCTACACTCCCCTGTTTCTCAAAAGAGACAGCTGTAAGCCTGACAATATCATGTTGAGAATCACCAGGTGGAGTTATTGCACACATTTTAGAGATTATTTTTCTGAATACATAAGTGCTGTAAAAGATATAGTTACATTAGTTTTCATTTTGTGAAATAATTTCTGACTGTAGGGTGTATCATAAGGCATAAGGGATGCTATTTTCTGTTCTTAAGCTCCCTATCTAGAGTCTTCTCTGTTAGTCCCTGGGAAGTAAGGCGTTTTATCTGATCCTAGTGTCTTAAGACAACTGCCTGCATGTTGTTTACAATCGTCTCCATTTTAGGATTGTGTATACTGTGTAAGTAAACACATGGCACAATATAGAAATCTTAACTACCCAGCAGACAGGTCTGAAAAGCTAAGAAAATATGCAGGTAAAGGATGAGATGTATTGCTGATAGGTAACTTTGAGTTGTTCCTGATGAGAGTGGAAGAGAAGTCCAAATCAACAGGGACCACAGGAAGAGGGAAGCTGCCTGATTGCAAGATGCTCCAGGAGGAGAGGAGTATCACTGTCATGGTTTAACCCCAGCTGTCAACTAAGTACCACGAAGGTACTGGCTCACTCCCCCCACACTGTAAATTCCTTGACTTAGAGTAAGTACTACTTAGCAACAGCTAAAACATCGGTGAATTATCAACATTATTCTCATACTAAATCCCAAACACAGCACTATACTAGCTACTAGGAAGAAAATTAACTCTATTCCAGCCTAAACTAGAACAATTGTGCAGGGTCTTTAAAGACAAAGGAGAATAGGGGTGGGTGAAAGCGGGGGAATGAAGGCAAATGCTGTAGGGACTACCTGGAAGAGAGTGTAGAAGGGGATAAGGAAATAGAAAAAAAGGCATGGCAGGGACGGATGATGTAATGCAGATAAGAAACATGTTGAAGGCCTTGGGGGTATAGGGCAGACAGGCAGGTACACAATAAATTTGCAGGTAAAGTTCTGACCCGGCAAGGGCTCATTCTGTCTGCCAGCAGCAGCAGCTCAGGATGGGTGAGGATATGACAGGTGTCTGTCACCATCAGCCCTCCTGCTGTGGGGATGCAGGAACTGTATCACAAGCTAATGAAAGCGTATTGATTAACTGGGAATCTGCATGCGGAGTTACAGCTATTCTGTCTGAATGTCAGGAAGATGATGTGAATGGCTACTTTAAATGTTAAAATTGTCTGTAGATTGTAATCACGTATTTATTTTGCTCTTAGAGTCAAACCACTGAAATCTCTGACTCATATACAGAGTGATCTTTCAAGGTCAAGTTTGTATTTGAACAGTACTTAATATTTACCCCCAAAAATCCAGAATAAATATCCATTAAATGAACTGTTGTAAGATCAACAAATACTGGTACTTTAAGAATTAAGGAATAAGAGGAATTAACTGACTGATTACAGTGATTTTGTCAGAGAATGATGGTATCTGTCCACCTTGTGAATAAAAGCATGATAATTTAACAAAGAAGTAAGATCAAGGAAAAGTTCAAACTGTAAATAACATTAACTGAAGAGCTTAGCACTGGATATGCATTCTCCATCACTTCAAATCACTATGGAGGATAGGGTGCTTAGGGATTAGTGTAGATTTGCTGAGAGAAACTGCTATATGATATGCAAGAGGTCAGTCCTGAGTATCACATTGATCTCTTTCATTTTATAAGCCCATTAAATGCTCTATGGGACAAGGAAATCCATTATCTCCATAGCAGAAAACCTCTGTTTGGAAACTGTGGTTCAAGCACAAGTACTATCCTGTATTCAGATGCTGAACTCTATCCCTATTGCAGTCTGCATATTTTCAGTATGCAGTTTTGCATACTGACTTCTCAGAGACACATGGAAGTGCATATCCTGTGTAATGGGCAATTGTTTAGTCCACAAAATACTGACTTTTACATGGTGAGCAGCAGAGGCAGAAACCAAATAGCGATCAACCACCCCAGATATTTACACTGCCACTTGATAATAGGCAGGGAATTTCGGAAATGCTGCCTCTAATATTCATGTGTGGTTTGCTCTACACCAGACACAATGCCCTATATCTTACTGAAATAGAATAGGATATGCTTATATTCCCTAAAGCATATTCAGTTAGAGGCATCCTGGATGCTCTCATTTTTGAAACACAAGATCACTACTGAACTTTAAAATGCAGGACCTAAGAGATGGAAGTAATTCTATACGGCATTCATAACATTGCATTAATAGGCACAAAAAGGAGGAGAAAGTGTCCTAAGAAACATTTGATGACTTGATTCCCACTCCCCCTCTTTTTAGCTCTGGTGAAGAATAAATTCTGTTTGTGTATCTTTATCTCCTCTTTGTGCTCTTCTCAGATGAAGTTTTATTGTACTCCTGTTGCTAAACTGATATTGTAAGAGTTTACCTATTGTGAAACTGGAGAAAGAAATATTGCCACTGGCTTCTGTCACTTATCTTTCTAGGAGTTCAGGTTACCAAAATGAAGATTAAGGACAGTAGGAGAAGGGGAGAACAGGGAAGAAGAAACAGTTAAGTAGAACAAATTACAACTCTCTGTCTAGGAAGATTCTCTGTGAACCCAAGAAAGGTGCTAATAAAATAAGTGGTTATTGTCCCTTTTGCAACATGAGTATCTGTACATAATTAGGTATGCAAGCTGGCAAATCTGTTCTGAGAACACATGCTGTGAGATCTGAATCATAGAATCATAGAATCATAGAATAGTTAGTGTTGGAAAGGACCTTAAGATCACATAGTTCTAACACCCCTGCATGGGCAGGGATGCTTCACACTAAACCATGTCACCCAAGGCTCTATCCAACCTGACCTTTAACACTGCCAGCGATGGAGCATTCACAACTTCACTGGGCAACCCATTCCAGTGCCTCACCACCCTTACAGTAAAGAGTTTCCCCCTTATATCCAATCTAAACTTCCCCTGTTTAAGTTTGAACCCGTTACCACTTCTCCTATCACTACAGTCCCTCATGAAGAATCCCTCCCCAGCATCCTTATAGGCCCCCTTCAGATACTGGAAGGCTGCTATGAGGTCTCCACGCAGCCT
>JARCZZ010018978.1:6613-23823 GCA_030323915.1 Brotogeris chrysoptera | reverse complement strand
CCTGCCCATGGCAGGGGGGTTGGAACTAGATGATCTTAAGGTCCTTTCCAACCCCAACTATTCTATGATTCTATGATTCAGAAGTACCATCTTGTTACACATGACATTAATTAGCTCTGACACAGTTTTCCGAAGAGCAGTAAGAAAGATTGACTCACAAAGAGCATGCACTGGACTTATTTACTTCCTTTCTGCTGTTTGGTGTTGTCAGTTCCTCAAAGTAGACTAAACCCCTGGCCTGCTCTGAGTCCTGCCTCTTTCCTTTTAGCTACTAGCCACCAGTACCTTAGTGTCCTCCCAGCTCATTTACTTAAGAATTATTTCTGGGTATTAGCCTCTTCCAACACAGAGATTTAAAGGAGAGAATTTCATTGATTGTCTTAATGCCTGATCCATGTCAAGGGTGTTGGAATGTCGTGGTTTAAGCCACTCACACAGTTTGCTCACTCACTCCTCCCTCTTTCTTCCCCCCACTCCTGGTGGGATATGGAGAGGAATCAAAAGAATGCAACTTCCACAGCTTGAGATAAGAATAGTCCAGTAACTAAGGTATAACACAAACCACTACTGCTAAACCAATAATAATAATGACAAGGGAAATACAAGGGAAGAGAATACCACTGTTCACCGCCGTTACCCAGCCTGACTGAGCAGCAAACCCAGCCCTTCTGGGTCCTTGCCCCTCGTTTTTACATCCTGGGCATGATGTGCTGTGGTATGAAATACCTCTTTGGTTATTTTGGGTCAGGTGTCCTGTCTCTGCTTCCTCCTGGCTTCCCCTCCTCCCTGGCAGAGCATGAGGCTCAGAAAGTCCTTGGTCAGACCAAACATTCTAAGCAGTGACTGAAAACACTGGTGTTATCAGCACTGTTCCCAGGCTGAAAGTCAAAACCACAGCACTGCACCAGCTACTAAGAAGAAAAATGACTGCTACTGCTGAGCCCATGACAGTGAAGGTTTTTTTAAGGGTGGGGGAAGTATCTCAAAGTAGTGCAAGGTAACTGTAGACTGTTGGAATGGGTGCTCTGAAGCCTGTGAGGGTGTGCTGAGTAAGGTGGGGACATTGTGTGTACATACGTAGCATCAGTAGTGCCCACACTGCGCTTGTGTTCTCCTGGGAAACTGGTGTTTAAAACAGCACTTCTTTTAACAAACTACTTCTGCATGTACTAATAAGAAATTCCAAAATATATTTGAAAGTACAAATTTCTTATCCTTTCACTGAAATGACTTTCTGTGCAATAATGAGCATTTCTATAAGCCTTCAAATTGGTATCCACTGACTGTTCAACTCCAGACTTATATCAGTGTCAGGACAATATAGAAGTCGAGTATAATGAACATTTGTGAATTTACTGATTGTCTTCTGATCACTGGAGCTACTGCTGTGATATTGCGAGTCCTCTGCCATGTTGCTATCTCTGAGCCATTCTTTTTTTATAATTAAGGGGGGGTGTGTTAATTGTTTATTTTCAATTTGGCATTTTCCCTTCTCAGTTCTAGCTCCAGATTTTCATAATTTCCCTTTCAGGAAGCATCCTTCTTGTTAACTTACTTCCTTCAGTAAATGCGCTAGCAAAGGCATTATAGATTTAATCCCAACATCTCCTATAGTGTAAATGCACTACATTTCTAAATATTAGTTTATTAGATGGAGTACGGCCTGTAAGTCACAGTACCCTTAATGTTTTGTTAATTAAATTTGTGTTTTATAACAGTAATTGTAAAACTATTTTGAATAGCCACTAACAGCAGAATACATATGAGCAAATCTTCAGAGCTGTCAACATCGGGTTCCTTTAATGTGAACTCAGATTTCTGGGAATAATTTCTAGGTGAGAACAGTAGAATGGGAATCTGAGTATATAAGCTCTGTTCTAGACCCTGCCACTGGCAAATGAGCTGCCTTGGACACACCATTTTAGGAATTATATAAATGCAAAGTTTTTCAGCAGCATCAATAAAAACTTAAAGAGCTTTTAAATGGCTCAGGTGAGACTAAATGAGTTTGGGAGAGCCAAGTGAAAAAGTAAAGCAACAAATGCAAAGCCAGATAACAGCTGGTTTTATTTTGGTGGTGGTGCGGTTTTCTGTTGTTCGTTGGTTTTTTTTTGTTTGTTTGTTTCTTTGCTTGCTTGTTGGTTGGGGTTTTTCTGTTGGTATTTTTTTTCTTAATGAAATCAGCAGTGGCTTATTTCCTCTTTGATATAGTACTTGAACAAGTTATGGGAATGAGAATTTCACATTAGCTTTACTTTGTTATTATTTTTTAAAAAGAGCAGCAGTGACAACAAAAAAAAAAAAAGCACACTAAAGAGTTTGAACAGGGCACTGACATCAGCTCCCATTTGGAATATGTTTCCTGATGATTCTGTGAGTGAGGATGATAATCTATAACATAGAAAAAAAACTTTCTTTGAACATTGTGTATGAATTTTTGCTAGTTATTAAAGAAACAAAGGGTAAACTTTATTCAAACTGGCATCTAAGCAAAGGACAGATAGGTCATGAAATAAATCATCCAAATTTTGAAGTTCTAAGATTTCAATTTTCTCTATAAACATATTGCATGTCTTTCGAGATGCACTCTGCCTCAGTTTTTGTGAAGTTAATGCAATTTAATGCTCCTGTCTAGCAGGGAAAAGGTGTGTCTGAGCTGTGTCATTCATAAGCAGCATCATGAAGATGATGAATCTTTGCATCTTAAGATTTATTTGTCTCTGTCCTGCCTGTAAACTCTGATCATGAGGTTATTCCAGCCTGAATAGTTTATATGAGTTGGTAACAACAGTGTATTAATATCAGGAAAGTTTTACTATTTAAAAGATGTTTCCTTCATGCTTATATGCTTGTAATTATGAAAGAAATATTTATCACATCCAAAGAGTAACAGCTACCAATTTATCTAGGTGATGTTTTTAAAAAAAACTGCATCCTTACAATATGAAGAAATACTTGTATTAATCTAGTGGTATTTAAAATTAGCTAATACATTAGAGACTGTTTAAGTAGGTAGGTACAATTTAATGTCAAACTTCTGATTGGAGCATTTAAATTTAAACATAATCCATGAAGTGTTAAATACATCACTCATTAGCATTAATGTAACATGATTACAATATAAACATTCGATTAGTACATTTAAATTTCAGTGTAATAAACTGCTGAACTAATTGGTAAATGAAGTGCTGTTAATGCCAACCTTTAGATGAGACATTTGTGTTTTATGCATGAAAGATGCTTATATTTAAAGCACAAAACAAAGCCCTGTCCTTACCAGTACTTTAGTAAATAAACAAATCCTTTGAAAATTAATTTCCAGCCTTCACTTTCATTTTCTTTTGATGCAATTTAGTAACAGATTAAGAAAGCACGTGGCTTCATAAATGTTGAAGGCAAATGCTGAAGCTGAGAGCATGAGTGACTGCCTGCGATGGTTTAAGTCTCCAACCCCCCCACGCAGTTTTGTCGCTCACTCACTCCCCTCTGGTGTTATCAGCACAGCTCCAAGGCCCCAAAATCAAAAACATAGTGCTGCACCAGCTACCAAGAAGGACAAAAATGACTGCTGCTGCTGAACCCATGACGCTGCCCCAGATCCCTGCCTGTCACCTGAGTGATCAGAGATAGAAATAGGCATAAAAATCCTACCTGATAAATTAGCTGATCTTCTGAGTCTGCTGTTCAGTGTGGTTTTGGGAAAATCTTTTGCTATAAATAAAAAGAAGGTTAGCTTAATATCAGTGTTATTGTTCATGATGGTGATTTTGCACTCAACTAATATGTCTTTGAGAGCCTTAACAATATGAAGCCTGGAAGAGCAACAGTGAGCTGCTGATTTAGAAAAACAGTGATGAAACATGTACTTGGAGTCTCAAAAGGCACCTGTTATTCTTGGAGAACCAAGGCATCTGTATCTCTGTTTTAAGTTTTGCCTAGATTTTTTGCAGCCAATTATTTTAATTTTTTATTTCCCATTTCAGATACAGCCTTTTGTTGTTAGATTTGCAGTTTCACATGGAAGCTGTCTGAGGTTACACAGGACAGTTGCAGCTCTGTAAGGAATATTCAAATACTGATTATCCAACAAAAGAAAAATGAAAAATTCATGCCAGAGAAAGAGTACTAGCTTAAACATTGAAGAATACTATTCTGGGTACTGAGTCAAAAATAGAGACAATGTTACTGAACCCAGTGTCTTCCATGTCATACACAAGTCACCCAAGGAAATATAAAACTCTTTGTAATAGACTTTTAATTTTAACCTAGTTTTCTCCAAGAGCCAGGCTGTAGGTCATAGGTTCAGACAGTGGTAAAGTTTATATTGTATTTGAAAGTTCGCTTAAGGCAATACAAAGGCATTTTCTTTGAAGATCCTGAACTAATCTTGCCTTGCAATTGCTGCTGTTGCAGATAGGAGTAGTTGCTTTAACAATAATCACAATTATACTTCTGTAAGGAGTACAGTATTTTTCATGGTTTTGAATACACTATTCTAAAGCATAAGCTCCACAGAACAACCCCAGAACTGAGCAGACAAAGCTGTTTTGCACTTCTTCAGCCCTACAGTGACTGCCTACTCAAAACATTTCAGGAGCAGCCCATATATCATTCAGTACACAAAAAGCTTTCTTGGGAAGCTTTTACTTATTGTAAAGCTTTCTTTATTTCTTTTGGCATAAAAGACATTCACAAACTGTAAAAGAAATCTTTGGTCTAGTCATTATTTTCTCACTAGCTCCAAGCAGAGAATGCATTTCCATCCCTTGTTATAAGAAACTTTTTTTGAGCCTTTCAGTTTTGCAATAAGATTTTAATCAGTTAACTATAGCAGCTAATTCAATAGGAGAGAGCAATTCTTATAAACAGTTTATCTGCGCTCCCAGTGTCATTTGCAGTATAAAGCATTGCTATAAATAAATCAAAGCTCTCTTCAATGGAAAGTAGTCACAAGGGACATCATCTTTGTTGCTATGAAGTATGATCTATTCTGTAGTGACTTAAAAGCTGTTGCAGGGAATATATAATTAGCTGATATCAAGGATATTTGCAGCAGGATTGTTTTTCAGTCTAGGGACTTCTGAGATATCTGCGCTTATTTACATTGCACAAGACTAACTTGTGAATGTAAGGTTTTATATGTTAGCTATAACTGGTTTCATAATAGCTGCAGAGATTCCCATGTGTTTTGAAAACAAAGCCTCTCAGTTGAAGAAAAATATTAATCTTTGAGTGACGAGTAGTAATTTTCATGTATTTAAAACTGTAAGTTAAGTGGAGCTTACAACCTATGGCTAATATATCCCACAGTGTCTGGCTGTTCACTCTGTGAAATATTCTTCTGGAGGTGCAATTTTCCCACTTGTTCTTCAGATCAGTGCTAAGCATCTGGTGAGTGAATTACACTGTACTACTGCACTCTTCCTTCACTCCCATTTTCAGCAAATTCATTCAAATATTTTCCTCCCCTCAACTGAAATTCCCCCATGACTTGGAAACATCAATAACTATTAATTCAGTGACATGGTGAAGCAAATTGACTCTGTAAATTATATACCTGTTCCAGTAATGTGCCACTGTTACTTGTATGCTACCTACTCCTTGGTTATTGAGTTGGATTTCTTTCATAACTGTCAGATTTTGGATGGGAGCATGGACTTCTCTGGTTTTGGAGAGCAGTTCTCTGTGTGCATAGTGAAAACTTCATTTTTCCAAGGTTTCAAGGCCATAGTAGAGAACAAATATATTCTCACAATGCTATCTGCCTCCAGATCAGAACGGATATGACGCAGAGCCTTTACGTGTAAAGGATTTGTTATTTTTATCTGGGCTGTCATTGGAGTACTGCTGTCATGTTACAGGTACAGTGGGTGTACCAGGGCAGGTGTCTCGGTTTATCCTACACTTCTTACGGAGATAATTTCTGAGTTTTCTTTAACTTTCCAGTATGGTAAACTATTTTGAGCTTGTAATCTGTGCTGCAAAAACAAGGACAGTGTGACAGGAAATATTTCAAAACTAAAATGGGATACTTGCAAGAGGTACAAACATTGCTGAGCCCATTGGTTAAAAAAAAAAGTAAAAATAAGTTCCCAGCTGAGGTTAAGAGACTCATAGCATCACAGCACAGATGACATCTGAAATGCTGGTATTTGCTTGTGATCAAAGACTGATTTAGTCACCTTTTTGGCAGTCAGAGGGGTTTAGCATTAGAATAGAAGCTGGATCATGCGTGGATTAATAACAAGAAAAACTGCTTATTTCAAACTTCTTAAAGGAAACCGAAAAGCATTTGATCTAATGCAGACACACAAGTTTTAATATTTCTATTGAAAATGTTTTTTGTATCAGTGATACAGTTTGCGGTGGCTGAAAATACAGCTCTATTGAGAAGAGCTATTTCAACTGAATTTTCATTTCAGAATGTGAATGATATGCAGAAATCAGTGTACAGTGTAGAAAAGTAATTAAAGTAGATTTAGCGTATACAGTGAGGTTGACTAATTTTTATTCAGTTTGTGAATTCTCATTCCAACTTAGCAAAAAGTGTGCAAGTGCATGTGCTCATTACTGAATATGTTCAGTATCGAAGTATCCTTGTTTTAGGCACACTTAAAACACAAATGTTTTTAAACAATTTTATAAGTCCAGGAAGATGTATTTGAATACTACCTTAAAAGAATGCCAAATTATGCCCATGATTAAGGCTATATTTTACAGAAGGGATCCATATACTTTGAGGATTCAATACCGTGTAGCTTTATTAAAAAATGAAGTAACAAACCCCACAATTAATAAGGGTTTCTCTTAGGAACAAAATGTAGTGGGTTTTTTAAGCAGAAAACAAAATTATTTAAGCAGGGAGACCAATGTAAACTACTGTACCTCATCACAGAATTATGGGGATTGCTGTGAGTTAAATTAAGCAAGGCAATTAAATCACATGGATAAAATAAAAATATTCTATAAAATTATTTTATGTGCAAGAGATTTTCCTTGGTATCACAGTATCAGTTGTTTGAGTTGCCTTTGCAAAAAATATATTGGTAATTTACTTGTGGGAATATACATACAAATAAAGAAGGCATTACATGCAAAATTTTGATGGGAACCATCTTTTGTCAACAAAAGATAAAGAAAACTAACAAAAGAGTATTAAAATTTGAAGAATGTAATACTGAAAGTTTATTACGTTCAAGCATCAGTGATTTCAAATTTTAACAATAAAAAGCAGTTTTAATCTAATTTGAAGTGATTCTTTGCTTGATTTCTTCATTGGTGAGAAAGAACCTGTCTCACAGAAGTGCATGAAAAAAAATCCTGATTTCAGCAAGGCCAGGTTTCCTCTCTTTATTATTCTTAGAATGTGCAACTACCAGACTCTTTTCACCTAATACAACTTCTGCGAGTTCTACGTTTTTAAGATTCAAGCAGTGGTAATGTATTAAACACATTGCCCGTGACAAAAAATTGCTGTATGACTGATGTTCAAGGGTGTGCTCTTGAATCCTGTCTCCATATCCTGTGACCTATCACTTTAATATAAATGTAATTTATCTGTTGGTAATCTAACCATGTAAACTAATTTTGCAGGTGTTTATGTATACTTTGTACCCCTGCTATATTGGGACAGAAGTGTTTCATTAACATTTCCTGCTTGATGCAGCCAGTCTAAACAACTCAAACAGGTTGCCACAAGGTGACATCTTAGATTTAAAATGTTGCAATTGTTAATTTGCATACTAACTCCTACTTGATGTTTTAGGCTGCTTCTCCTTTATCAGCCTTTGAACACTTGTTTAAAGTTCAAGTCCAGTGGGTGCTGGCAAATTAAGTTAAAGACAAGCATCAGCAGTTGGGCCCTCTATGAGTGAGCGTTACTTTGCCTTGCATGCCTGCTGTGTCACTCTTCAGTTGTCTTTTGTTGTTGTTGTTTTTCCTCTCCTGATTTAAACAGTCTTTGTGTGTGGCTATTCCTCAGCACAGGTTGCAGGTATTGCAGTGTGCCTGCAGTGCCAGATGTGATGTTGCCAATACGGTTCTATTAGTGTGTTTTAGTTTTCTGCTGTTTTCACTGCCAGATTTTTACTGTCAGATTCTTATTCCCTGTTTGCAATCAATCCAAAATTTCTAGTGCATTGGCAGTCAATCAGCTTGTTGATATATATTAATTACCAGTGTAGGTATTTCTTTCAAGATTGTCTCCTCAGAGGGCCCTTACGCCCCTGTAAAATGTCTAAGACATTTTTCCTCCATATGCTCTTGGCACATGCCTAATTTCAAAGGCCAGATGTTTCTCAGCTTTCCGTTCTGCAATATTTTGTCACAAAAAGCCAGTTGCCATTTATGATTTGCTTGTGCTTTTACCATGGATCTCTCCTCCTCCTTCCTCCCTCTGTTCTTCTCTAACCTTTGGTAAGCCTCATGACTAGCAAACAGGGCTCATGGCAGAAGGTCCCTCTTATGGTCAGGCATTGAGGTAGTGAAGAAGGAAATAAATAGCTGCTGGACAGCAGGAGTTCATGTAAACAGGGTAGAGGGAATGTGCAAGAAAGAGGAGGGATAACACTCACTTTGCAGTGTTTCTGCATATAACTGTGGATGGTCAACCTTCAGAGAGCATATAGCTGGAGAAAGAAGCTGTGCCAAGACTGACTCATTTGCATGGCTTTATAAATCAGATCAAAAGTTGCTAGAGATAATGGCAGAGAGTTCTCACTGCTTTTAGCAACCCATCTTCCTTTGTGTTAAACCTTTACAAATAGTCTCTCCATCAATATATTGAATACTTAACATCAAGTAATCAGCTCCAGAATAGCCACAAGGGAAAGATATGCTTAGGCAGTGGAATCTAAACTGCAGACTGGATGAAGATATTAATTTTATTTTATTTCTTTTTTACCTCTGCAGTTTCACTGATGGTATCCAAAGGCTGCACATAATGCATTTTTTCATACCTGCAGCTCAAATGAAAATAACTTCAGTCGTTAATTCCTTGACTATGCAGTAAACTCCAACCAATTAGGTGCTTGGAATCTGAGGGGTGTGCTAATTTAGAATCCTCCCAGATGACATTTGCATGTATTAGTGCAGGTAAAATGACTGCAATTTCTGCTCTGTATTGTTGCCATTAGTTTTGCCTGAGATGGTTTGAAATAATTACAGACCAGTATTTAAGAAAAAAGGCAAATAGAAAGCAACAGGCAAAGTTTAAAGTTATTTATGATAGAACAGTCCATAATAAAATTTGAATAGTCTTCATTACTTACTTTCTGAGATGAAGTGTCATCTATTTTACATTTTTATTACTAAATGGATCATGATGAAAAATTTTCCCTTGGAAAAGGTTTGTTAACTAAAGCAGTAAGCTAAATTGGTTATTTCTGTTACCTGTTCACTTCTTAAATATTTTTTTTATTTGTTCATAAAGTTATTCTGAACCCTCCATTAGAGCTATTTACACCTTGTAATTTATATCTTGACATTGAGGTAAGTAATTTCTAAGTATAGGCTTCCAGTATTTGATGCAACTCAGATTTATGTATCACTTGAGTGAAGTATTGATTCTTCTATCCCCTTATTTTTTTAGCATAGCTTTTTAGGACATAAAAATGGGTACAATACATTTTTCTGTAATTAAATGCAGACTGAACAGAATTTCTTACTGGGAAACACTTGTTAGATTTTAAGGACTAAGTAAATAGAAATGCATCTTTTGTGTTTTGAATTACCAACAAATTGAATCAAGATAGATAAAAAACACCAAGTGTTTATTGTTTTCTGCTGTATACCCCTATCTAAATTCATACTGATGCCTCTGTATTACAATTTAAATTATATAACTCTTTTTTGTTGAATAATTTTTGATCATTTTGAGGATTGATATTTATATTCTCAAGAATAGTGTCTCTGAAGTTGGTTGATTTTTCTCAGAAAGTGAAAATGTGTCTATATTCTTAAGCTAGGGGTTCCACTACCAGTATGAAGAATATTAGTTGAGGGAAAGAAAGATTAATTTTGATACAATTAAAAATAAACAAAAACGTGCCAGACACCAAAAAAGTGAATGTGTTCCTTAAATATACCTGCACCACTAGCCAGTGAGCTCAGAAATACATTGTAAAGGTATCATCTTTCTGGAAGAATTTTGAATTGACTAAGTGTCTTCAGATGCCCAAAGTAAGTCAGAGGGCAGGCGAGGTGACAATCGTACTGTGTATTAAACGCACAGTTAATACTGCAAGTTAATATTTAATGTAGGTGATGCTATTGCTGATCACTGACCGCAAAGAAAGGTTAAAATACTTGGGTATGTCTTTAGAGAAAGTCTCCAAACTTGTGAATTTAACAAATGAGAAGATATTAAAAGTGCAGATAAAACAATTGCCAACAGTTTAATGGAACAGGCATAAGGATAGGGACTGTCTGCCTTTTCTGAAGAGCTCGCACTACCTGTGTACAAGTCTAGCTGAATTCAGTAGGAAGATGTTAAAAGAAGCCTCCAGGATGGGGCAAGAGTCTTTCAGTACTTGCATGTATGTGTATGGGTGCTTAGCAAAAAATGGTTTGGGCTTCATTCACATAACAGACATTACTTAAAAGAGTGCATGCATGGAGATGTTACAGCCTGTCTGCTTGCGTGCTGGTTTTGGGTCTGAGCTTGATTCCCTGGAGCATTCTCTCCAGTGTACTTTGTTTCAGTTGCTTTGGTTGTATTAACACTGACAGTCCTGAATATTACTCAGCTGTCCTCCAAGAATAGATTGAGGTTTGTTGGAAGGTAAAAAACAGTGTAGTCAAAGACATGAAAGAAAGAACATGTCATGTTAAAGATTGAGTACTGTTTATGACCAGGACTTCTTAACCTGAGCTTTTATTAGTTTTTGTTTAAATCATTTTTATTGATCCATAAATTATTGTTATTACTAGCCTTTATAGAACTGGTAGGATTCATAAAGATTTAAGGTTCAAGGCAGGTTATATATGATCAAAGTTTGGAGCAGTATGAGAAATCACAGTTACGTACGTGTAATTCTTTGGTTTATTTTCTGTAGTATTACAATTTAATTCTTCTGGACACCTGTGTTGCTCTTTGCAGTACTTCCAAGTACTGCTTGACCCAGTATGGTTTTTATGACATACAATGAAGTGAACAGAATTTTAAAAAGCAAGAAAGGAAGCCTTTAATGGTATGCTATTAGGGTGAGGTATCCCTGCCTGTGGCAGAGGGGTTGGAACTAAATGATCTTAAGGTTCTTTCCAACCCTTGCTATTCTATGATTCTATTCTATTTTATGTGTGATGACCTTGATTTTTGGAAGCAGATTCTTAAGGACTTACCTTTCTATTCTGTCAAGTGTCAAGTATTTCCATGACAATACTTTAATTTGGAATTCTTTTTGAAGGCTCTCTCTTGCTGTGCATTTTTCTTGGTCTACCTAAACAGCCTTACCTTGACAGTTATTGGCAGCAGTACAAATTATCTGACTCCATTCTAATGATCCATTAGAAGAAGAGTATGAGAAACCAGTGCGAATTAGCAACAAAAAGTGCTAAAGTTATATATCAATGTCAGCAATTTAGGAATTATATCTTTGCCTGAAGCAAATTCTGGTGATTCACTGGTAATTTGCTAGAAGCCTTTTAACTTGGTTCTCATTTGTAAAGTTAATGGTAGGTTATTTTGCATTGTGATTGAAAGACCTGAAATCTTAGTTATTATTTAAGACTATTGACTTCTCCAAATGGAAATTTACTCATATATTAAATATCTCCCTGTCATAAATAATAAAAGATATAGTAAGAATATTGTTTCCTCATATTTTAAAATACCACCTTGGTGCAGACACTGCCTTTGCTTGGTCATGAAGTTCACCTGTTGTTTGCCACATAAAGGATGTTCTAAGTTTAGGCAGCTGCTTTTATGACAAACATAAGAGCCAGCATTTTTTGCAGTGAAGAATGAAGGATTCTGTTGTTATTCAAAGGGTTTCTGGGATTTTTGGAATCAGCATTAACAAAGAAGGCAGTTGCCTAGAACGGCAGTGCACCAATATGTGTTCTTCAATGTTTTGCGTATGCCCAACTGGTGACCCAGTTCTAACTCCTGTGCTGCCTCCAAAGGGGGCTTCAAGGATAGCAGGGAGATGGCTATAGCTGGCGAAGGTTTCCTCAGAACAGACGCTGCCTCTTTTGATCTTCACCGTGCACCACAGAACCCAAAGCTCTAGGGTTGCTTTGGCTAATAAAACCAGGATGGGGTTGTAACCTTCATTCCCACAGTTCGGCTGGAGCAATGCGGTCCTGGCCCCATGCTTTAGCCTACATTGATCAAAAGCCTTGAGCCAACTCTGTGCTGAACATGCTCTGTATCTTTGTGGAGGATACATCGGGATGCTGGCTTCAGTATAATTGAGTATCCCTTGGCACTGGGGAGCTGTCAGTTAGAGGCTTTTCCCCAACTCTGGGCAATTTAAAATTAAAATACTATATGGCGCACGAGGGGAACAGATGTCCTTCTATATCCTCACACAATTCTTCAAGCTTTATCCAGAAGGACCATGAGATACAGATTTTGTCATAATTATTTTACAGATTCAAACAAATATAAGAAGCAAGGAATAATTTTTACATGAAAGATATGTTAAATATTTAGTGTTTAATGAGATCATGTGGAATACAATGTAGCAGGGATATCTGTTTCATTTAAGCAGGAATTTATGACTTTATACTGATTTACTGATTTTGTTATAGATTTTTACCACATTTCTACAAAGACATATTCTGTGTGTGGTTTCTGACACTTTGTTGCCATATGGGTATGTGAAGGTGGAAGCGCACATAGGTGAGATGCCACCATGAGGGTGACTAGGTTAATTCTTGGCCTGCAGGAAATGCTACAGTGGAACACAGGCTTCCCATGCAAAAGGAGAGTGACACTGGATTATGCCAGTGAGCTCTCTGTGAGAACTGTAACACTGGCTGGCTCCTGAGTTTGCTTCTTTCCAAAGGCTAGAGATATAAAATAATATAAACTGTTGGAGGAAAAATGCAGAGTTCGCATTTCAGAGGTCAAATCTACTATGCCAGCAGCTTTCTTTAATTCTGCTTATTACAGTTGTAGTTGTTTGCAGTGTGGCAGCATAATAAAGTTTATTTGCGGTACAAAAGAAAACTCATAATACTTAAACTTTTTAAAAAATATAACTTTGTGGCATTTGTCCTTTACATTGCCTATTTGATTTGCCTAGGCTGGAGCTGTAGGCATGCCCTTCCCTTCATAGGTCATGAAATAGCCTGTATGTGTGTGTTTGGGGTTTTATTGTTTGTTGTTTGTTTGTTTGTTTTTTTTCCTAAATACCATTAAAGGCACACTGGGAATTTAATCAGCTTCCTGCTAAAATTCACCCTGAATTCTTTTTCCACAGGAAGTCATCAAGCTCAGTTCTGCATATGCAGTGTAGTTCACCTAGAAAAATACCTCACTGAACTGAAGCATTCATGTAGTAGAAAAGAAACCTTTTCATAATGAGGCATTTTTGAGGAAATAGTATTTTGGCTCCTTTCCTGGCTATACAGTGCTGTACACTCAGACTAATATTTAGCAGAATTTTTCCTCCTCTACAGTGTGATAACTGACAGCAGAATTTCTCTCACTGGCATCCAGATGAGTTGATGGAAAGATGCCAAACTTTAAGTTACGCTTGTGTGTCTTTACTCTTCATTTCCATATTTTGATTCTTGCTAGTAGAGAATTAATACACAGATGCACTTGTTAATACATCAGAGGAAATCTTGGCTTAAGTGGGGCCAAGACTTTACTCCTTAATGCAAGATGTCATATAAGGAGAATGCTTGTTTGCCTTTAAGTGTTGCAGCTTTAATAGCTGGGTTTTTATACTGCTCTATTTTCAGTACATCTGTATCAACATTATGAATGTGGAAAGTTTATGCAACATAACATATCAGTATTCAAAACTTACCTATCTTGGGATCAGAAAAATACTTTTCAGTATCAGTAGATCCTGAGATACCATCACCTTAGTTGCTTTGAGAACTGAAGTGCTATGTAAGTGCTAAAGCTGAATATTTAGATTACTGATAATATTAGGAATGGAACATTAAATTCAGTTCAGTGTCTTGGAGGATGCTGTGTATACTCTTGACACCTCGGTTCCTATGTTTTTAGTCTGTGGTCTGTATGGCACAGGTCTGTGATGGATGTTTTGCTGAACAAAGAAAAATTGGAGTGGTGGGTTATTTGCCTTTTTTTTTTTCTTTTATATATATTTGTAAGGAAAAACATATAACTTAGAGAATAGTTTTGTGTCTTAAGTCTACTTAATTATGAGCATCTCTGATCATTTTATCATGGAAACTATAATTAACAAGCTCATTTAAATTGCAGTTAGCAATGCAGCAATTTTTCCATCACTGCTGATTTTCAGATTGCAAAAAATTATGTGGGTCTATTTTTCATGTTTTCATTGGATGCATGGCTTTCTTTTTGCAGGCAAATTTCCTCTTGTATTTTCATTTCAAATACATCTTATGCAGCCCATTATTAAAAAACTTCTTTGAAAATATATATATATTTTTTCTTTTTAGGTAGGAAACTTAGTTGATGGGCAGACAGTTTAAGTGTGCAGATTTCTGAGGCAGTGCTGTTAGTGTCTATTGTTTCCTTTAAGGAAATATGCTGTTGCCAGATAATGTTTCTGTAACACAAAAGCAGAGTGCTAATTTCCTCCATGATCATAGAATCATAGAATAGTTACATCTAAGGTCAGTTTCAGGAAAATTTACAAAACTTAGGAAAAAAGCTAAAATTCCTGAAATCAATTTATAATAGCCTACCTTCCTTTGTTAAAATGATTTTCCTAGCAAAAGTGGCTTCCTAAGCATTACAGATGGTATCAGGAAAAAAAATAGTGATTATAAGGATCTAGTCTAAGACTCTGGAGACCTGGATTTTAATTCTGTTCATCATCTGTTTGCCATAGGCAAGTTACTTTGCCTCCAGTCATGTCACCTGAGACTGCTGGGTCTGACTGTGATACGGATGACAAAGTAATAACTCCTGTACTGATTTAATAGCAATAACAAAATGTAATTGATCTGTTAGCTTCCTCATCCATTGTGCACATTGTGGATTCTATGACAATGTTATGCTTGCACTTCTAGATTTTACTGCCACTATGAATTAAGAGCACTGTACTTCCCGGTAGAGGATCCAGCCCTCCTTACACTTCTTAGTTTGATGGAGTTTTGTTGGTTTGAAGTGGTTTTTATACTTGAATTTTTGTTGCAAACCACAGTCTTATCGTTGCAGTTGGCCTCACTCCAGCAACCTGAAAGCTTTAATCATGCCTTTGGAGGGTCGGTATTCCTAAACAGATGATTTCAGCAGATGTCAGTGAAATAAATCTTCCTGAAATAAAAAGGCATTATTCATTTTGTGTCTACTGCTGAAGTGAACTTACTTGTGAAAGATAAGGGAAAGTGAGGTAGAACTGGAGATAAAAATTCTTTGGTTGTTTAGGCTAGGTGAAATGTGTGGCAGCTCTTTGGACTGTTAGGCTTCTCCTTCAACAGTAACCTGAAGCACTGCACAAGGTGGGGGATGGATATGCAGCTGATGCTCCTACCTGAGCACTGGGCTCTGCTGTGCTTAGCAAGGATACAGATTAGTAGCAGGAGAGCTGGAGCTTTTATAACAGGGCATTATAACAAGACTGATGTAAAGCCTAAACAGCTCGTGGTAGCAACTTCTGTTCGCTATCTAGCTGACTTATATTCAGACTGGCATCTGGTGTGAGGGTCTGTGCTGCAGTCAAACAGATGGTGTTGGGTGTTGCTTATACGTTACCCTATAGCGCACATGCATGTAGCTGGGTGAAAATATGTGTAGATGAAATGACGCTGTATAATCTCTTGCCTGACTCTCAACTTCAGTGGAGCAGACTCACATAGCCTATTTTGTGTGCAATCAGAATAAAAATAAAACTTTCCCTGTTCTCTGTAGCCATGTAGATGATACTTTTCAGTGCTTATATTGTGAATGATTGTTGTTTTCATAATTAAAATATTAGCAAAATTTCATCAATAGTTTTTATGTATTTTTACAAAATTGGCATCAAAAATAGTAGTCTTTCAGTCCCTTATTGAAAAGGGATCAAACCCTAGCAGTTTTAATTTTTATAATGCTAAGGGATTTCTAATCTAAGGGATTTCACTTCAGCCTCTA
The DNA here is from genome assembly GCA_030323915.1 of Brotogeris chrysoptera. Classification (NCBI taxonomy): domain Eukaryota; kingdom Metazoa; phylum Chordata; class Aves; order Psittaciformes; family Psittacidae; genus Brotogeris; species Brotogeris chrysoptera. The sequence continues at coordinate 7,577 of JARCZZ010018978.1, read as the reverse complement.
TATTCTACCCTTGATTTGTACCCTCTGGTGGACCAAGTACCTGGTGAAACTCACCCAGTTTTCCCTTCTTGCTAGAAAAGCTCTAATACTTCACTGGAAATCAATACAGCTTTTGAATACCTGTATCTGCTCAGTGTGGGTTTCTCAGAACATGACAGCTGGGAGGAGTGTCAAAAGGAAACAGTCCTTTCATAATGTTAGTACTCCCAGCAAAAATATCAGTCAGCCTCTGAGTCTGTAACGACTTGTGCGTGTGATTAAACTTAAGCATATGAAATATCCTGCTGTATATCTTAAGAGTAACCCTTTACATAATTAAAACTCAGATCGTTGTGAGTTGTTTTGTTTCTTCGCGAAGATGATTTAAAAGTTATATCACTGTGATTAAAATTACTAGTTTTGTCTTGTAAGTGCAACTCGTGATCATGATGAAAAAGGATGGTTAGGAAATTATTATTGTTATCATTTTTCACATCAGAGGATTCCAGGCACTCGGAATGTAGCCACACACAATTAGTATTCACGTAACTGCAGGGTGGAAACGGGTGGCAGAGAATAAAGGGGCAGTGTGAGAGAGAGAACTCCATGGTGTTTCCAAGACTGATGAAGGAAGTTTCACTTGCTTTATCAGGTCTTTGGGTTTTCTGGTCAGCCTCCTCCCTACTTCTGCTGCCCAACAGTCTGCATCAATCAGTTATACTAAAGGTCAAGCAGCTGTTTGTGTGGCTGAGCACCAGCTAAGAAATTGGACACTTTATATACGGGGCCATAAACATGAGGTTGAAGTAGGAAGTGCCTTTTACATAAGCTGATGTCGTGGTTTAAGCCCCCCACCCACGCAGTTTTCTCACTCACTCCCCCTCTTTCTTCCCCCAGTCCCGGGGGGATGGGGAGGAGAATCAAAATAATGCAACTTCCACAGGTTGAGATAAGAACAGTTTAGTAACTAAGGTATAACACAAAT
>JARCZZ010018976.1:7743-34334 GCA_030323915.1 Brotogeris chrysoptera | reverse complement strand
AAGGAAGAAGTTCTTTACTGTAAGGGTGGTGAGGCACTGGAATGGGTTGCCCAGGGAAGTTGTGAATGCTCTATCCCTGGTGGGGTTCAAGGCCAGGTTGGAGAGAGCCTTGGTTGGCATAGTTTAGTGTGAGGTGCCCCTGCGCATGGCAGGGGTGTTGGAACTAGATGATCTTAAGGTCCTTTCCAGCCCTAACTATTCTATGATTATTGAACTAAGTCCAATAAAGATAGGAGTCAAGGAGGCTGACACATCACAGGGCAGCAAAACTAAGAGCTTGCTAACACTCAAAAAGCAGGTATTGCCCTCCCACATTGCTCCTAGTTGTACAGTGCTGATTGATGCTGAGTGATGCTAGCTCAGCATTCATGAGGCCCTATGTGAGCTGTAGTGGCCTATTAAACCAGCAAAATATATTCATGTTTTATTTTGCATTGTTTTAGGCAAGTGGAAGAGATGTGTCTGAATTGCTTTCCAGTGCCAGAATGAGAGCCAGCACAAAGGAGCCCTGGAAGGTTGCAGGTGCTAGCAGAAAGACCCAGGAGGGTGGGAGCGAGACATCCTCTGTTAGTCTCAGCTCCTTTCAGAAGCTTGTCTGTGTTATCGTGCAATCCACACAGCCTGCTACTCATGTTACACCTGAATGGACTCACACAGTACTCCTTAGCTATAGACATGCATTTCCTGACAGGCACAAAATTAGCAAGCCGGCATTCTGTGAGCCCTGTCTCTGCAACTTCCAGGGGGTGAAGAGATACACACTGTAACTCATAACCTCTTCCACCCTTCAAACGTCAGGTCTAAGCAGTTTTTATAGAGAAAGTCTATCAAATTATATAGTTGAGAGTAAACCAACAAGCTTTTAGCTCTGTAAGTAAGTCTAACCTCTCTTCTAAAACAAAACCTCCCAGTTTCTTTTAAAACTTTTAGACTCCCAGCTGAAGCAGCTTGTGCACAAATCATCTGGATTCAACCTAGTTACACAGCCCAGTTACTCAGAGACAAAGAACTAAGCACAGGAGATATAAGCACAGTGAAAGAGAAGATGCTAGGGAGACAGCAATAAAGTTGTCACCCCCTGTGGCATAGACGTAATTGTCACCTTTGGAACTGGGAGGAGAGCAGAAGGTAGAGGGTGATGGAAATTAAAATGCCTCATAAAATCAAGAATGCTCCTGAATCCATGATTTTATATCCTTGGATCGCTGGGGATAAAATGTTTCTAGAACGTTTGATCTAAGCAGACCCAGTGACTGCTGCTTTTCAAGCTTTGAGGTTATTTTCAGAAAAGGTTTTTCTGTCAAAATTTTCAATATCAGTGACTTAAGTTTGAAATATTTTATGATTCAAACAGATTTCTTCTCCCTGCCTGTTTTCTCTCTTACTACATTTTCTGAAAGATTTAGGTAACTGAACACTAGTGTCTGGAGAACAGCAGCATTAGAGCAGCTCAAAGATCAGGTGTGAAGCACAGCTAAAATCTGGCTTTGGCTAACATTATCCAAATAAAGCAATACCACCATTCCCATCTAAACAGATACTTGGGTTCCAGCTACGACACAGCAGGCATAAAACTTCTGGGAAAAATAGACATGCTTGCTTCTAAGCAAAACACGGGTTTTGGACAAAGAAAGTTGGGAAGAACAAAGATAAATTGATGGAACAAAATGCCGAGAAAAAATCAAAAAATAAAAAAATCTGAAATTATGACAGTGATGGAAAAGATGAATGAAGAAGTGACACTCATCATATCCCATAATATTGGACCTAGGAGGCACTCATCAAAACTGTTAGGACATCAGTCTAAACCAGAAAAATCAGTGATGTTTTTCAGGTAGCTCCTTTGCACAGTAGCTAGTGAACTTCTGACATTTCCATTGATTGGGGATTACTTATTTATTTGTTTTGTTTAGAAACAGAAATCTGGGAAGTAAACTGGTCTACTGAACTCATGGGACATATATTCTTCATATATTCTTATGTAGCTTCTGTGAACTCTTGGTAGACAGAAAAGTAAGTGGAAAATCAGCTTTATCTCAGGGTTCAGGAAACATTAATGATTTTTTAAATAGGTTACAGAAACTGCTTCAACATGAGTGAAGTATAGACAAGGGGGTTGGAACTACATGATCCTAAGGTCCTTTCAAATCTTAACTATTTTATGATTCTATAAGTAGATGTACAGGTTCACATCACAGGCCATTTGGAAATAAAAAAAAACAAACAAGAAGAGAGATATACAAAGGTGATGGGAAAAAATATCCAGTAATTTTAATGCAAATGATGGTGCCTCGTATCTTCCAAGAGAAGATCTCTATTAATAACAGCTGATACAAGTAGTCTGTGGCATTGGCCAGTTGTGCTTTTTGGCACACATCTCCCTAAAGGACTACAGAAGAAGTTAATACTGTTTCTAGAAATTTAAAAAAAAAAAAAAAATTAAAAAAAAAATATATTTCCCTGACTCCATTACTATGAACCATCTTGAACTACAAACATTCCCAAAACCAAGATTCCACAAAAAAAAAAAAAAAAAGGCTGCACTGTGCATCTCCTAATATCGTGACACGAATTGTGACAGACCTGTATGCCACAGCTGGGCTGGAAGGAAAGGCAACTGAAGACCAGCACCTTAAGTTCCAAATTGTGGGAAAAGATGACCAAGTATAACAACATCTTTATCTGCCTGTCATTCACACACATCCTCAATCTAGGCTTATGTGAAAATATGAAGTACTGTAAGAATTACCTGCACGATTTCATTATGCTGCCACTTAACTCCTAAATAAAGAGCTCCAGTCCATTCAGTCTCTTCCCCATAAGAAGAGAGTATTTTTTTTTTAACTTACCTCCACTCTCTAAGTCCCTTTTTTAATGTTCTTACTTGTTTCCTGCGGAGGGCTATCCATAACTGAAACACAGATGCTCTTACAGTGTTGAAGGGTGTCTCTATTTCTAACTAATATTTTGCTATCTGAACTTCACCATAGTTTTGAAACTTCATCTCTTTTTTTTTTTTTTTTTTTTTTTTTTTTTTTTTTTTTTTTTTCTTTTCTTTTTCAAGGAAGTGCTGGAATCTGATGGGGAACTGACAGAACTTCTTTGGATGAAATTTCTTCCCTTCATCTCAGCAGTGTCCTCTGTCATCAGTTGTCTTTGCATGAAAGCGCGCCGCTGCCAGCACAATGACATAAGCCCAGACTCAGCTGTTCCATTAAATTAGCATTTAGATGCATGTACACAATTTTACACAGCCATGCTAAAATGAGACAGCACAATGATAGCATTTTTTTCAGCACAGTAAGCAAAAGTATGATTTGTGAACATCTGAGCGCTCTGTTTTACACGCAGAATCAAGTCCAAGGGATTAATGTTCCTAACAAGGCACCAGAAATGCAAAAGCAGGTGAAGGTGGAGAAAAAAGGAGATCATGCATCAAACTGTACTGCACTTGCCGGCCATTGCAGGTGAAGAAAGATGTTTTGCCACTCATTAATGTGCTTTTACATATTCAGCAGATGGTTAGTGTCAGGCAAAGCAGTTTGATGCTCTTTTTGTTACAATTCTTTCTTGCCATATCATTTTAAATCAGTGATAGTTTTTCTGTTATGTGAGCCACGTCTTTCAGGGCCTGTGTAAGCTCTTTGTTGGCTGCCTAAAATATGGTCCTCATTAGCGGTTTTAGGTTTAAAAGCACGAAAGGAAAGAAATTAAAATGAAACATATATACTTGACTTCCTTAATACTTTGGAAACAAAATGTCAGGCACTGGAATTGTTTGCAACAAACACTTTCAAGTCCTGTGATAATTGTAACCAAATGCTGACTACTGATATGTAGCTGTTTTCCTTATCTATGTTTGGCCTCTGAAGCATGAGCAAAATAATTAATTTACTCTTGCCTCAATCTCTTTCAGATGTGTGTAAAAATGTTGACGTAAACAACCTGTCTTTCAGGGTGGCAAGAGGAAACAGTCTGAAGCACTGGGATGAGGAATTCAAGTCCTTTTCAATGTGCATTTAAAGGAAATACCAACTGCTAAGGTGATGTTCAGAGTTGTTATTTTGAGGTTGAGTCCCTGATGATTTCAGTTTCTAGCTCTGTGTGTCTGTAGAAACAGCATAACAGCACATTAATGTTTTTCCATCAAGGGTTTTTTTTTCACTGCTTTTGTAAGAATGAATCAGAAGAGATGGCATAAAGACTTTTAAGGACACCACATTAAGCAGCAGTGCTATCTCTTCAACAGTGCAATTTCAGATGATGTTCTCAAGTAATTTCTTCCATTTTCTGTAAACTACATTAATCCCAGCAGAGAGCTCAACCACACAGGCTGTATTTCATTTGTTCTGATGATGACCTGAAAGACTGCAAGAGCCACTAACTCCTCTCCACACACTTCACCCTGCCCAGGCTATCTCACGCTGGATGTTTGCAGGAGATTAATTTGTTTACTATCTTCTTTCTAATGAGCAGATAGCCTATGTTATTAAGAAGGTCTTTGTATCCGAAGTATAGCATATTGGCATTATTCACATGCAAGTGTGGAGCACAGTATCTTCAGACTATTGTTTTTCTAAGTGAGCAACTTTAATTCAAAACTGCCTTAATGGGAGATAAAAATAATAATATTTTTTTAAAAAAACAAACAGCTTTACAAATCTCTTTTAGAGTATGAATACCTTTCAGTCTTGGAGGATTCTTTCTACTGGCTGGAGAAAAGGCTATCACAGGACACTCATTGCCAGTGTTACATTGCTGCTCTACATCTGAAAATTCCCCTACAGGCAGAAGTGTGAGCTGGCACGGATCAGGAAAGAGTATTTGGAATCAGCTATAAAATGCTGGGTTTTTTAGTGAACAGCTCTCTATGCCTAGAACACAAACCTTAATTTTCTTTCTTTATTCAGTATAAGATCTTACACTCAAACCCTTTTATTCAATACTCATGAAATGTTTCTAGTGACTAGAGGATTTTAAACCTTTCTTTGGCGAATTAATTAAGGCAGTTCAAAGTACACAGGAACTGCCCAGGACAGAAACTTTCTAATATATATTCCCCGTGACAGTCACTGAAATGGGCTGGTTTTCCATTTCATAATGGAACAGCAACAATCTTCATTTACCTGAATTACAGCTTCTAACACCCCTTTATTTTACCCCAGTTGTAGTTCTACTTGAGAACCGTTAGAATTACTATGACATTACAGATGTTTTCTTCTGTAATGCTAAAAAGCCTAGGATAAACTATTTCTAATCCTAGGATTCTTAGAGTTACTTTTCTTTAAAATTTCAGGTTTTGTCTATATAGCTTTCCATCAGAAGGCACTTTTGAAGACAGCTATGTTTGATGATAATGAAGTAGATGTTTCATCCTCTTCTACTTTAGTGCCACATGCCTCCAGGTGATGCTTTCATCAGCATCAAATTCTGATCAAAAGCTGCAAAGAAGAGCATTAGCATTGCTGGTCATGAGGTTCAAACAGGCTTGGTAAGGACAGGAAGGAGGCCTACCCAACATATTCTTCATAAAATCAAATTCAACCCTTTTCATTGTCCATTTTAATCCCTCAGGCTATTCTAACCTGTGCCAACAGCCTGCAGAGAATCAGTGAGATACAACTGGCATAGTTTTGACACTTTAAAGATTCTCTATTTATATCCTTGTAGCAGTTTTACTAAGGAAAGACAGCAGTCTCTCCATATTTTTCAGAAAACAGACAGATCCAAAGATGTTGGAAAAGACCCTTTCTGGTTTTTGAGTTGTGGGTGATCAGCATCATATACCATTAGATCCTACACAGCAGAACAGCTTTCCATCTGGCATATATCAGAGCTCTTGAACACATAGCTCTCTTCATTCTCCATAAAGCAATGCTTAAGAGTAATGGTGTTACTTTGGGATCAGTTTTCCTACATTTTCAGAACACTGAAGGTAAGACTTACTGATATTTAAACGTCTTCCCACTGTGACGGATACTTTCAAAAACACTTGCGAAATATTTTGTTGGTTTAGATACATTCGCTGCCTGATATTAATTTAATACCAATATCATATTAAAAAAAAATTGAGACATATCTAGAATGCATGCTTGCTTAATAGAAAAAAAAACCCTATTTGTAAATTTTTCAAGCTTTCCTATGGACATGTTGATGGACATAAAAACATTGTCACCCCTTAAGTCACAGTAGCTAATTTGCAGAAATGAGAAGAAAAGCAAGTTGTTAGTAAAGTGATTCTTCTTGCTTTTCTTCTAATTCAGGGCAGTGTGCTAAGTCCAATTAATGACATGAAATAACTAAGGACTAGAATTTTCTCACTTTCTCACATTTTCTCACCCTCTCCCCGGTCCTTTTCATACCCAAATGGTATCTACCCCATGTCATGCAGACTAATTCAGATGCACCCAGGCAAGTGAACTGGTAAATTTATATAGGAAAGCACGATCAGTGTGAGTCTGGAAGTACGATCAGATTCCCAGGCTATCAAGCTTAGTCTATTGAATTCCCTTTCTCAGCTCAGACATGATTAAACTGCTCCTGGACCAAAATTTAAGAAAAAAAAAAAATAAATAAGAAAAAATCATGTATCTTTAAGGTACTGCTCTCAGTTCTAGCTTCAAGATGAGCATAAGCAGAGTCAGAGTCAGTAAATTTGGAACAGGAAGGGAATTACTACGCATCAATGCATTTGCAAGCATCTGTATTCATATCAAAGCCCTTTCTTGAAGTTATAAATCTCAGCACAGGGATTTTTTCACTTCCATCATTCCCATAAGAAGACTGCTTCTGTACCTGAGTCCTCCAATCATTTGAAGTTTTCCTGTAGCTTTCAGGTTCCTCTTATTTTCAGTCACATACTTTTAGGCTTACAGTACGATTTGGACAAAGCAGCTTTCCCCCTATACTTTTTGGTTAATATTTATGCAGAGAACAAGTAGTTCTCCTCTCAGCATACTAGGTTTTCTCCAAGGTGCCACAGGGAGCCACAAATATTGGTATTATATAAGAGGTAGACTGTTACCCACCCAGTCTGAAATGCCTCTCTCCTGCATTAAGTGTGTAGGGAACTTCATGTTCCAGAATGGAGGTAGGGATTGAACTCCAGGGTCCTGAAGGTGCGACTGGGGAGGAATCGTCCTGGGCTGCTGCTGCCTGAACTTTGGATGCCTACATTCTCTTTAAATATCTCTGGTATGTCTAAAGCAGGCAACTGCCTCAGTTCAAACCCTTGCATTTTTTACTTTTAATTCCTCCAGTGTCTCTCACTGGAGCCCTCAAGATCCTTCAGCTCTTCCTACACAATATCTTAATTGTCCCCTAATTTAACAGCAACTTTCAAATACATGTTATCAACAAGTTGCATGAATAATACTTCTAGTCTAGTCTAGTCTAGTCTAATTCTAATTCTGTTCTATTTATAGTGTGAGGCATAAATGAATATATTCATTAATGTAAGTTTAAGAGCTGACATTGGTGTCTTGGAGAAGCTGCTGGAAGAGCACCTGCTCCTAGCCCTTGCAGCCCACCCTAGGGCTACCTCTCATACAGCTATATTCTAGCTGTCTTTTTAACTAATTTTTCTCATGATCCTGCATCAAATGACTATGTGAAACCCAGACAGATATATTCTACTACATTCCCCATGCACTCAGACAGGCTTGCCATGAGGTAAATCTGGCTATGTATTGGGTATAATCCAAAGAACAAAGACCCTGAACTTCCAGGCTTGGGTTTCCTTTAGTAAGTCTAAATAACATGTAGGTCAAATTATGGTATTTGGGCATTACTAATGCAGTTGTTTTGGGAAAGTTTATATCTTGTCACTTGCTCACTGAGTGAATAAAGCTGTGGTCTGATAATTTGGCAGATAACAAAATTCAGCTATTTAATACTTAAAAGACTTTGTATATTTCTTACTGTTAGTTGTAATACAAGGGAAAAAAAATACATTTTAAAAGAAGTACAAAAAATAGTGGAAAACAAGAAACAATCCACAGAATTTTCTCACATGCAAAAAGGACTTAAGATCAATTTTCAGATTTTAAAAATAATTTATCTGAAAATAAAATGTTAAATATTTTCTACTGAAAATGTATAACCAATTTTCTACAGTTTTGCAATATTGAAATATTCAGCTAATTATTTTTTTTTTTAAAAAAGAAAGAACAAAAAACCCAACTCTGTGTAACAGAAGGCTGATGGTGGCAGAATATCGCTCTAAAGAACAGATAATTTTTGACTGACTCATAACTGCACTCTTTAGAGAATAATATATATAAAAATGTACATTAATTTCCCTAATATATTCAAAAAGGACTGCACTCATTTGAATACAAAATTAGGTTGTCTTTCCCCAAATTACTGTCTCAACAGCAGTACCCCAGCTCCACACCCCTGAATCATGCTGAGCCAAGCTGAACTGCTGTTAGAGCCCTAGCAGTGCTGCTCTAGCAACCAAGCAAGCTGACGCCAGTGCAAACTCACTGAGGCCACTTCTGGCGGCACCTCAGCTCATGCTGAAGGAAGCCCTGAAACTCTATTCTGTGGAGGATGCTGAACTGATTTTAAGATAAAGATCTTCGAAGTCCAGCCCAGCAGCCCAGCCCTTGTTTTGCCAATCTTTCTGTTACCAGAGAAAGAGCAGATTGCCTCATACTCAGAAGCCTCCTAGGTCGACGTCAGTATAGAAACTACTATTTTATCAGATTGGCTGCTTTCTTCAGTCCTTTTTGAGAGATCAGATATTCAAGGTCTAGCAAGCATTATAACTGAAAAAGACCTCACTGGAAAATAAAGAAGCCATTGTTTAAAGACGCATTAATTTTCCTGTAAAAGATCCAAAACTACAAGTTGAAGCTCACACTGACACCTCCATAATAAAAACATTCCAGCATCAGGCACTTGGATTCTGGGAGAGGAGCACATGAAGAAAGACAGCAATAATATCTTCACAGCCTGAAGGAAGACAAATGACAGATTCCATTATTTTCTCTGGCTATCCCCAGTGTCATACCATTTTCCTTATCTCGGTCAACACACACTGACTTGAATTTCTTTTTAATATTTTGACAAACTGCGCTGCTCTGTACAACAGCAACAAACCTTGCATTCACAGCTGTCCTTAAAAATCCATTAATTCTGTTTTTTTTAATACTTGTTATCAATCATCTATGCTAATTGTCCAAGTATATGTTATTCCTATAGTGTACTGAATGTCCCGAAATAACTAATGACAAGTCTTTTATTTCATCTGACTCAAATGAAAGTGGTATTAGAAGAAGAAAGTATTTCCCTCTCTGCCACTTGCATTGAATGAATATTTATGATGTTTTTCACTATATTGCAGTGATATGACAATGTTGAATTCCAGCTAGAAAGAGGATACAGCACTTAAAAGGAGATTCTACTCCCTTTCTATCACTCATAAAAAGGAATTAATAATTGCAAAACAGCTAGCAAAAACAATGGCTTCTCAAATTAGATCTTATTTTATCTTCATATTCCAAGATGGAAAAGGAATCTCTTAATTTGTAGCAACAACAATCTTTAAAAACAGTAATAACATGAACCCATTTATTTAATATTTGTAAAGTTATTTTATGCACAGTACTAATGCTGACCAATCAAAGTGCACATAATTAATGGACAAGAAAGCAATCATTGCAATAATGGAAATCTTATTAGCATATAAATTATCTTGTTTTCAAAAGCTTGGAGTACCCATACAAGGAAGACACTGCTTATATTAGGCTGTTTTTCTGAAGCCATTAAACCAAGACAATCCCCCTGGAAGGGCCATATTGCTGTGGCTTATGGCAACTGAAAAAACTATCCTCTGGACAGGAACATGTAGGAAATTATTAGGAAATTTCAATGCAGATCTGTGTACCAGGTGGGACTGCTGGGCTATGTTACTGTCCAAGCTAGATAAACAAATTTATGCAACTCTGTTTTTCAGTCCTATTTTTCTTTATTACTAGCCATCAGATAACATACACTGATAACCCCTAGAGACAGCCAGCTTCATCTATCAGGCTCTTCCTTTTTTCCCATGAGAAATCTTTTCTCTGCAATGTGGCAGGGGAACTACATAGGAATGCAAGAGGTGAGACATTTGCTGATGAGGATGTGACTTTTTTTGACTCAATGTATTCAGCAGACGGAACTTTACTTACTAAACCCTAACAATAATTTCTGTGGCTTGAAGCCAGGAGCAATTTCCAGTGCTCTCTGATTTATATGCCAGGATAGACACAGTCTGTCCTACAGACGAAGACACAGTGTTCATACTCTTTAAGGGTACATTCATGCTCATGAGAGATACAATGTTCATATTATTGCATTTAAAAAAAACATAAAGATTTACATTAAAAAGACATTTTATTTTGCTCCCTGTACAGTGGTGTGCACACAGGGAGTAGTGGATGCAGTGATAAAGTTGCTCCTAGTTGCAAACCTTTTCATATCTAACCCCAAAAAGACTATCAATATCATAGATAAAGGTGATATCTGAGGAGAAAATGTCTCCAGTCATTCTAATCTGTATTTGATCAACAGTATCACTGAAAATATCGGAAGACCAGTGAAGTCTATTTAATACAAATTTCTGTCTCAAGACAGCATTCATCTTTTCTTTTTTGTTAAAATGTCCCTAAATGATAAATATTTTTACCTAGAACATGCACTACTTATAAACAAAGACCATATTCTGGAGGTTTGCTGAGCCTCTGAACCTAATTTATTCCTGGAAGTCAAGCCACTACTCGCTCCATCAAGATTGTATTCATGGAAGTATTCCCATGGAAAATAATGGACTAAATATTCTAGATCACATCAAAGCAAATAAAACTTTCTTATTAACTGTTCTCAATGAGAAAGATGAACATTTTTATTTTATTGGATTGTATATAAAAATCAGAATGCCACACATCAGAGCTATACTGAATATTATGTACAGGTGAGGAATAAGAAAATGGCAAAGATATGTTTATAGGTAAGGAAAAAATTGTAAATTCCATGTTTTGATAGTGTAGTAACCCAGCACTATGCTACCATAAAATAAATATGATCTAGCAACTACTATGCTATTTTAGGATTACAAAGTTTTCCTCTTTTTTTTTTTATCAGAAGCAGTTTTCTAAAAGAATGTCTGCATGCATGGCTTGAGATGAAACATCTTTAGGTCCAAATTTATCTAAGGAATCTATGGTAGGAAAAGCAAGTACACTTCAAATGCACGACCTCCTACTGGAGTCTTATTTTAAATTTTTCTGTACATCAAATACTAGAAACCTCTTTTTCCAAATTCTTTCCTTTGCAACAGATATTAGTTACAATATAATTTTACTTTTTTTTTGTTTCTATGTGTATTAATTCAAACCAAGACTGTTTGGTCACTGCATGCAGTTAATCAAACTGGTGTCTCAGAATGGTGCTAACTGGGGAGACGTTATCATTCCACAACCTTAGCCCAGTCAGTAATGAATTTAGGGTACTGTCGTAGTGCACTGTTCATGACTCTTTAGGAATTTTGTTTCTTTCCCATTACTTATCTCTTTTATCTAAATGGAGAAACAAAAACATGAATGAAAATACTGTAGCTCAACGTTTGAAATAAACTGCAGATTTCCTGTAAACAAGGTATATTAAATAGAGCTACAGCTTTTGGTTAGTTACCCTTTTCCTCCTTTTCCCATTTCATCCTCAACTACTGCAGAACTTCAACAAGCATGAAATCCAGCAAGAACTTTCAAGTTCTGTCAAATCTGGCTGTTCATTTCAATGAGAACAAATGCAAGAAGTTTTCATGCAGACACACTGCACAAAACACCATTCATTAAAAAGAAAGGTCATGCAGACATAAGGTAATGTGTTTAAATTGGCTGCTGGCTATACATGTAACACACTCCGCAACTCTTAGAGCTGATTCTTGTGTCTGACCTTCGAAACAAAGCCCTCCCACCATGCAATGAGTAAATCGTCAGAGGCTATCAGAGAATATCTCTTCAGGCAAAGTTGGAAATGGTGCCTAATCCACAGCAGGCTTGAGTCAAGTGCTGCCTCTGCAGGGTGCGTGATTCAAATACACCAGTCCAAGACTATTGCTGCTGGGTTACTGTACTTCTACACTGAGAAACAACCTTGCGAGTGACAAGAAAGCAGTTATTTTCAGACTTCCAGTTCCCATAAGTTCTAATTTTACTGTCCATCATAGTGGGTTTACTGATATTACAAAAGTGAAAAGGAAACAGTAAGACAAAATGGAGGGAAAGTTGAAGAGCAGGCCTGAAACAAGAACACGAGAGACTGTTTAAGATGAATCATCTTTCCTTCTTTCATATACTGGATGGTTAATCTGAAGAGGATTATGACCCCTCCTGCTGAAGCAAACAGTACCATCTGTTTCTAGAGCAGGTTTTATTTTTTTCTTATTTCCACATTTTTTAGCAGCATGGGGACATATGCCTCCCCCCCCCCCAAAGATGGTTTGCCAGTTACATCATTATACTTAACCTTTGCTCTAGAGTGAAATCAAGTCAGGTCAGGTTTTGTTTTTCAGATAGTTTGTAAAAACAAAATCCATCAACAACTTTCAAGAAGCAACATTCAATATATAGCTCTCCTACTTGTAGGAAGAAGCTTCCATGTTGCTCCTTTTACTCTATGAGAAGTCTTGATAACCTGTTTTGGAGTTTGGAGAGTTTCAAAAGTGGTTTCCACTTCAATCAGACTTCAAATAAAAATACCTTACAATTTCTTCTTGCTGACACAAGTAGAAAGGTCAACAATACCATTGTCAGAATTTTGGGGAGAATTTTGACACATCTAAGTTTGGAAGAAATGTTTGGTATTGCTGATGTTCAATGTCTACAATCAGCGAGTACATATTCATGCTAATTACTGCACATTTGCAAAGTACTATATAGCAAATATAAGAATCACTCAGAGGCCTTGCATGGCCTTTATCAACATTAGGGAGAGATAAACTGAACATACTCTGCCAGTAAAGGTATCGTTGTTATTCTGCCTGCGAAGAAACTGCACAGGGAAAGGCCAGGCTAGATGCCAGCTATTCCCACCTATAGCAATACTACCCTTCTGCAGTTAATTACAAGATTAAGTTAACAAAACATCCAGGCTTCAAGAACCCAGACAGAAAAATACTCAGTGTTTACAAATATGGTATATCTAAGAAAACTAATGTGCAATCTAGAGGCAATGAGGAAAAATGGTGAGAAGAAGAAGCAGAAGTGTGTGTGTCTGTGGAATAAGCTTTGGAATAAAAGGTATTGAGAAAAGCCCTACCGCTTACAAACACTGCACTGCAGAAAGATGTGAATTAATGAAGGGAAATTCAGAAAGCCACAACGCAAAAGCAGCTTTTGCCAGCATCATGTATGTCAAATATTATTTCCCCTCTCAGATCACCACATTTGAATCAATGGCCTGCTCACTGCCACATAACTTAACATATGCATTTGTAGAGGAATTCAAATCAAATTAAGTAGATAAGGATTAATTTCTTGGGGAGGATTAGGATCTTCCCATCTATAGAGAATGGTTGAAAAACTAGTGAAAAGAGATATTGCCACAAATATCTGAAAGAGGCAATCAGCCAAAAAAGCTTTTTCATTCAGGTAATGCAAACGTAAAGAACTAATGCAGGAGAAACAGATTAGATCTACAGCACAAAGAAGGCTAAGAAAGAGAAATATGTCTTTAATAAAGACTTCAAGCCTTGGTCATGACCATTCTTTTGCAGGTATAGAAATAAAAACAACAGATAGTGCCATCTTGCAGTGGGAGAGAGATGGTGATAAATGGCAAATCGTGAGTGCAAGGCTTCAAGGCTTTGCAGCGCAGCATCTGCATTGTCACTCTGCAAGGCAAATTGTGCACATTTGATTAATTAAAATCAGTGCTTAAGACAAACAGATAATGTAGTCTGATTCATGAATATACGCTGCGTCTCATTTTGGCTGCTAATTAAGAAAGGTTAAAGGGACATGAACTTACATTTACCTAAAAGACTGTGGTTATTACAAGTAACTTCTCACTGCTATAACCAAAAGACAATTGAAACAACAATAACAGAATATTGTGAATGCAACAGAGCTTAAATTTTTTGCAATGATGAGTTAGTTAATTTTACAAGAATGGAGAAAATAATTTTTACTTTGGCAGAGTAAGATAATCATTCCTATTTTCCCTTCCTAAAATTTCATTAAAGCATAAGTGAATTGCTGTGTTTCAGAATTTTTTACTTATTCTCCCATCCACTGCTGAATGAGATGATACTAGGTGACTCACAGGGCATTTAGAACAGGTTCTTTCCTGGCTTCCTTTTCCTATATGTTGCCAGGCACTACTGAGCATTGTGGAGAGCAGCCTAAGATGTACCTGCTATGAAAGACACAAGGGAAAATGAGGTTGATGTGTTATATTGGGATTGCATCACATACAGCTGTGTTTTCTTCTGACAAGAGTCAATGGTTCATGTATTTTATAAAGCATTTGCAGACCTCAATGTATAAAGTGAACCTAACACTGAAGTTATTATTGTAATTTTATCTCCATTTGAAATTCCTATTTATAACTTAAGATCGTAAAATACATGCAGTCTGCAAAAGCCTAACACATTATATCTCTGATAGCATTGTAGTTTGGGTTGCAGCATTGCCTACCATGTTGCTCAGAGAATTGAAAAGCGTGTCACAAACTAGATTTTCAGGCATGACAAGCCCTCAGGCTACAACATGCCTTTATTGAAAAACCTAAGTTTAACATGACTTTAATTTCACCGAGATGCACATTAAAAATTGCATAATGCCCACATTTTGTATAACTAGTTTATTCTCTCTTGCTGATAGCATTTGGGATATTGTAAAACAGCTCCGCAAAGAGGATACTAAACATTAGCTCTATATGGCAAATGTTTCTTTTACTTAGACAGAACCTACCCTGCAATACAAGGAATGTACTCTTTTAAGACTTGATTCAATACAGCCCTTCACCATTTGGAACACGCATGCTCAATATTTAGTGTGCTCTTAAGCACTTCAGTTAATCAGAGCCTAAGGGAAAGGCCAGTATAAACAGTTTGAAAGTGTCAGAGAAAATATTTTTGAGAAATAAAATATGAAATTCAGTTATTTTGCCCCTAATATTTTTAATAATCTGTATTAAGAAACAGAGAATGAATATTCTACAGTCTTTAAACATCTGGTTACTCATTACATGTTCCCTCAATTTACAGTGGAAAAATACAGTCTGACATTTACACAGGCAATAGTTAGGATCTTCCATGTTTATTTCTTATTTTTTATGGAGTTCTTTTTAATACTACTCTTTTTTATCACTCATCATTGGGTCAGCCTTTGACTAATTTACCAATTATTCAAAATACTTATTAAAAATTCCTCAAAGGCATAAGGCAAATAATATGATTATCAGGATATATGTAAGGTGAATCATTCACTTTCCCATGGAAATACCCTATAGATTTATTTCAACCAGATACACAACACAGTATGCTTATGTTTAAATACATACTATATAATAAGTTGCACAAGAAAATCAATATTCTATGTTCTTAGCTGCATATTTACTTGCTTGAACATTTTTAACAGCTGACATTTACTCACTGATGCACCGTACAAATAAAGAAAATCTAAAATTCCCAGATCCTAAAAACTGCAAATGCTCAAATATAAAAACCAGATCTGAAAACAAGTAATTGGTGAGGTAGTTAAACATTTTCCTTCCTTTATTACATATGCTATTTGCAGTAACAGCTATGGAAATTTATGAGCTCAGTGACTCAGATGCCACTACTTAGGTTTTAAGGGAGAGCATGCGTAATATTCATGACCCATAACACTTATCCAAATGTTTTCCAAACCACATCTACAGGGATTTGTGTTCCCCTGCCACAGCTTTACCTGTTGCCCAGGAGCAGCTGGGATGCAGGACAGAACTACTTTGGACCATGTTTCCATCCCTCCTTCCCACATTAGGGGTTACCTCAAATAAGAAAAATAGCCTTTGCTGTGTTCCTTGCGGCTTAATAGCTGTGTTATAGAAAGCAGAAATAAAGAAAAAGCTTAATTTGCTCTACTGCACTGTTAGGAAATACCCACCAAAGGATGTCTTTCTTCCGTAAAATTTTGCCTTACTTTCTGCAAGAGGTAAAACTTGATACTAACACATACATTAGGTCTGAAACATTAGGCTGAAAACTAAGCACTGAATCTTGCCTACAATATTAAATGTAGCCCTTTGACCTCTATAAAATAAATTGCACCTTCAACATGGGAACAAGCAGAAAACATTGCCTAGATACAAAGAAATCCAAATTTCCACAAAGCCACAGTCTTTGCATTCAAAAAATAGGCTAAAGGATAAATCCCATTAACATTAGTAGCTTTAAAATCACACAGAAATTCACAAATCAATAAACAACTTCAGAGTTACAATGGAAAGGTCCTTACAATGGCTTTGTGACACTGCTAAGGTCTGCATACAGCTCATGATGATCGTTGCGTTACCCAGTATTTAATGCTGTGTTGATTCATTTTGCACTCATCCAAAGGGACCAGCAAACAATTACTCCT
This sequence comes from Brotogeris chrysoptera, assembly GCA_030323915.1. Classification (NCBI taxonomy): domain Eukaryota; kingdom Metazoa; phylum Chordata; class Aves; order Psittaciformes; family Psittacidae; genus Brotogeris; species Brotogeris chrysoptera. The sequence goes on along the minus strand of JARCZZ010018976.1, from coordinate 17,718 downwards.
CAGGGGTACATGTAGCTGGACTGATTTATTTCTAGATGCAATTTAACTGATCTTTGCGTTGTTACCTGAGGAAAATTATGTGTTTAATCCGCTATAGAATTTTGTGATGTCATACTTGCCTTTTTAAAATTTTTACCTTGCTTCCATATCAATGAAATTGACACAATGGAGAAGAAATTGTGTAGCCAGGAAAGGTTTCCACTTGGAAAAAAATGCCTTCGGGGTCATTCATAACAAAACCACCAATAACAAAATTTCTGAGATGTGACTGTGATCGTAAGAAATGTAATGTTAAGAAAGTCAAACACTTCCAATTGGAAAATATCATTGAGGTTTTTTTTTGGAGATGCTCACATTCTTCTCTGGTATGTAGCAAACACGTGAATCAGAGTTTGGCAAGGCAAGAGCCTCCAGGACACAGAAGTTTACCTCTGTCTCACAGAATTCACATTTGGCTGAATTTGGATGAAACATGCACTTCTGAGCACTGTAACTTCTTCTCCCCTTTGTAACTCCAGAAGTACACTTTAACCAAAGTCATTCAACTGAACATGCTGAGGCTGCAGTCCCACCACGGTGCATTAGAAAGCAAGTGGTGGCATGCATGACTAGAAAGCCAGGTGAGGCATGACCTTCAGTTCATGAGACTCCACAAATGATTCAATAAGCTATTTCTTCCAGTGTGGGAAGCAGGATCCTGTCCTTCACTGAGGGTGGCTGAGGGAAGGAGGGAAGGAAAATTGTCAGCCTCTGATGCTGCCTCTCACTTCTGAGGCAATATTCTTTACTGCCTCTAGCTGTGTTTTTTAGCTCTGTATATTTTGCAGCACTTATAATAATGACTACTTAGACACAACACCATTCTAATTACATGATCAGACACAACTGAACTCCTGTCTAATTCAGCAGCTGGAATGAATGAAGCAGAACTGAAATTGCACAGCAGAAGAATTTCACCAGAAGTTTTTGGGGCACAATTTACAAGGTAGAACCACAGAATACCAGGACCATATGATCTTTGAGGAAGGGACCTCAAGGATCATCTGGTCCAACCTTTCTTGGAAAGCATGACTTAGACTAGACAGCCCAGCACCCTGTCCAGATAAATCTTAAAAGTGTTCAACACTGGGTAGACCACCACTTCCCCAAGGAGATTATTGTAATGGCTGGTTGTTCTCACTGTGAAAAATCTTCCTCTTGTGTTCAGTCAGAATCTCCCCAGGAGTAACTGGTACCCATTATCCTGTCTTTCCCATGTGATTCATTTTAAAACAGGACTCTATCTTCTTTTTAGGCCCTCTTTAAATATTGAAACATAGTAATAAGGTCTACACTGAGCCTTCTTTTCTCAAGGCTGAAAATATTCAGAATTTACAAGATATAACCCATAACTATATTTTTCAAAGTTTTCCAACTAAAGAGTTGGCTCCTATATAGCTAATTTATGGCTACTGGTAACAGATTTGGCAAAAAACCCTATGTCAATATATCATAGATTGAAAACCACTGTAGGTTCACAGGAGTTCCAAAGCTGGGACTCAGCATAAGTAGAGCATGTTGTCATAGATTGAAGGGACTCCAGCAAGGGCCCCACTGCACTTTCTGAGTCCTTATCTTCCATGTGTTTGTTCATTTGAAGAGCTCCAAAAGGAAAGCCCATATGTTCTACCAAAGTGCAAGATCTCTGCTGTGTTATGAAATCTTAGAAAAAGAATACAATCTTAACGTTGCTCTAACAGAGTATAAATAATTCAAAAAATATAAAATATCCTCATCACCAGCAACAATTGAGGTAACCTGCTATGAGAAAATGGTGCAGAGAAGAGCAGAAGGTAACAAATATAAAAGTCCTAAGAGCTGATTCCAAAAATAATAGAAAACATTTGAAAATGTACTTTGCATTTGTCTACAATAAATGCCATTATAATACTTTAATTTTCCAGTGTTTTACTAAAATGCTTGCAGGCTCCAAGAATCCTATTTGCAACTGGAGCACCTCTCCAAGGAAGAAAACTAGTTCATCATAGAAATCATGACTGCCAGAAAAGAGGAGCAGTGATGTATGGAAATATAATCCACTGAACATCAGAACTGACAACCTCAGAACATTTCCAGTCTAAGTAAGCTAATAACACCATTTTTAACATTACAGGTGGATTCACAATCAGCAAAATTATGTACTGAAGTTAAGGAATATTTTTGCCTTGAGCTATCATAAAGATTAACAACAGCGGACAGTATGTTACTTGGTGAAGGCCAAATCTCAGAAGTACTGCAATGTGAGCAGGGAATTAAAATCAATTTAAAGATTTAATTTTTTTTTTTTTTTTCTGGCCAGAAAGCAAAAATGTCATAGTGAAAAATATTCTCTAAGGGAAAATTTTACTCTTAGGTACATACTAAAATTCCAATGAGGCTAAATTCTAATTCCGGGATCATCAATGTGGGTCACTTTCACTGAAGAAAAAAAAAAAAAAAGACTCCTTTTAAAAGCTTCTTAAAATTGCCCACTGATGGGGTAACCTAGTTACCATGCAACTATTCAGCAATGGAGAGAAATAGTCCAAATAACCTAAATCAACAGATCTTTGTGAGCATGGTGCCAAAATTGTAATAAAAATGCATTTCTTTTATTTCTATTCGTAAAGTTTCGAATCAGTGATGCAAAGGATAAAAATAAGCATAACTGATTTTATACTTCATAATTTACTTATAATTTCCTAAATTAACCTGGTTTAGGATTTTGGCATATTGAGAAATATATTTATCATTTATGTTCTTTAATCACTCTCTAAACTCCCAATACTTAACATAAAGCAAAACAGATGCTTAGAAGATTTTAGAGCTGTATGATAACAGCGCTTCAAAAACAGTAGAAAAGATATTCTTAAGATTTTCACAAACTTGTTTATTAAGTCTTCCTATTGCTTCAGCTTTCATAATATAATTCATACGCTGAGATTTCTCTTTTTATATTCCCAAATATCTGATACCCAGTTAAGAATCTGTTACGTCATGAGAATATATATAACGAGCACAACTGATCACTAAAATATTCAGCATCTCTTTGATTTACATGGTCTGCATTAGAAGTTTCAGCCTTTTATAAGCATCACTATATGTTACTTTTAAAATTGCTATAATCCACCACATTATTTTAATCACTCACAGTTATTTGACATCTGAGTCATGTAATTCCACATAGTACACTATCTAAAGGCATTCTCCAAATGTGCTTGAACAAGCTCTTATGTCTAATCATTCATTACTAACTTAAAGCACTACAACTGATCAGCACTCTTAAAATATACTCATTAATTCTAGAAAGCATTTCAGAAGGAGTTTCTTCTAAATTTTCTGTGAGCCAAAAGGATTTTAGAATAACATTTTGAGTTATATCCGCAAATTATTTATTAAAGCACTTTGCTATGTAAAGACCTCCTCAAGACCTCCTCCTGCTCATGATGAAAAGGGATTTGCCAGTGCCTGAAACAGGAACAGGATCAAATCAGTTAAATCTTCCTATACTTTGTATAGTGACATAATAATAAAATGCAATGCCTGCTAAAGGAAGGCAGAGCAATAATGCTAAAATTTTGCATCTTCATGGCGTTTATTGTCCCAGCAGAGTCTTGGTGTAAAGCTAGTAAATAATAAACTTCCTTATCCATCTGAAATCTCAGTGAGAGTTTTAGGTACACAGAACGGAATTACCAGAGCTGGAATGAACCCAAGGCAGCAGGGCTAACATCTGTTCCCTTGGAAAATAAAATAAGAACTGTAATACCCTCTAGCACTCAAATTTAGTTTTATACCATTTCTAAAATATGCCATCTCTAAAATCATAGCGGTTTTTAACTTTAGAGTCATGACTGAAAGGCATTCACTTCTCCAACCTAACTCAGGTACTTCTGCAGTGCTGTCTTCTAGGAAGGGAGACAAATTAGTTAGGTCTCAGAAAGTTTGTAAACTGAAGCTGATGCAGTATAGTTAATCTTGCTGTTCTGATCGCTGTGCATATTGAGAGAATATGCTGTGGCTGAAGGCTGTAATATGGTGAACTTCACCCTCAAGCCACTGGGCAGCTGAGGACTTGGAAGTATCCATGGAAGTAGTCTGCTTGTCATTTCAAATGGAGGTCCTCAGATAGAAGCAGTAGCATCTGTGAATTTGCCATGTTTTTTTCCCTTCTCTTAGTGACATCAGATGCAGGAATAATTATACCACTGAAAAATACTGTTACTCTGGAATGTGATAATTCAGAGACTTTTGCCTACATGTCATTGCATCTGCACTCACCTGGAAGCTGTGCCTGTATGAGAGTATACTTGTTTGAATCACACACCATCTGCCAGGTAACAATAGAAGAGCCTAGCTGGCTCTTCAGGACCATCACACTCCATCTAGTAAACACTTACATGGCCCATCTGGGCCCACAGCCCAGTAAAAATATGACCTATGCATATATATCTGTATCTGGACATATCTCTATGGAATGAATATTATCTGTTAGTGATCTGCTCTTCAACAAGGATAATAAAATCTGTTTCAAGAAAAGCACAGGCAGGTGGAGACGTCGTTAAACTCTACATGCTATTAAACAAATCACAAGAACAGGAGGCACTGGAGACTGGAAGTTGTGAACTGCTCAGTGATGCAGATTATATGAAAGCCTTTCAGGAAATTTTTTCCTTTCCCATTATATTCTCCTAAACATACATTTTCCTGCAGTATTCCTTTCCAGACTCATTGTTTTTTTAAAAAAGGTGTGTGGGGTGTAGAGACATAGCTATGGATTTAATTCCTCTCCAAAGGTATGCCCCTACAGAGCCCAGACCCTGCAGACCCTTCATTTGTCCGGTCTGCACTCAAGACTTTCCTCTCTTGTGGAAAGAGCAGTCTTCTATAGGCAGAAATACTTGAAAGGGGCTTGGAATAATTTTAACCTGCACTATATAATCATAGCACTCCAGACAGTTGTTTGCTAGACCACTGCATTAACTGACGTACTACAGAGACTAAGAACTGCATCAGGTCCTAGAACAATTAAAGCACCTAAGACTCCCTTCTCTACCATGTTTCATTTTCCTTCTGCACTGCCCTTAACAGCAATGTTCTAGTCCTTCCAGTTACAGAGGTTACAGCTGCAGTTTCAGTGACAGAAATGGAAAAATTCCACAAACAGAAAATTAGGAATTTGTGACACTGTCAACACCACACGACTTGCACCAAATTTTCGATTTTTTGATTAGACTTGCAGGAGAGATGCTGTCAAAACAGTTTTTGCAGCATATATTGAAAATCCTGAACACTTTTCCACAGGCTTGTGTATGGAGAGAAGAGACATGCTGTGCATAATCTCTTGCTGATATGGGCTCATCACCAGAGATCTACACTGATGAGCCATCTGCCTTTGATCATAAGGTACTTGACAGGGTTTGAAGCCATGGATAGGGATACTCCAGGTTTTCTGTTTTTCAGAGATGATATTTCATTGGAACGCGTACTGCAAGAGGGTCACTTCTCCATAAGTGTCTTAGATTTTACCCTATCACCTTTTTTCAGTAGGCACATGAACAACACTATGTCAAAAAGAACTTGCTGAAGTGAGGCACAGGTGTTTACTACAATGAAATAGGGTATATAACATTTTTCATACTTTTTCAACTACATGCAGGAGGGGTGACAAAGAACACCTAAAACTTCTGTCTAAATAGAACACAAAAGGCCATCTAACCATCAGAAGAAACAATCTGCTTATGCAAGAGGCACCAGGAGCTTTAGTTCCTATGTTGTTAGTGCAGCATGTATAGGCTGTCCCCTCTTCCAATATTTTTTTCAAATGGCCCTCTATACCAGCCTCAGAAAAAAACAAGTGGCACAGGAAAAAACTGTCTTGAAAACTCTCGGTAAAACAACTGTTCTCCTCTTCCAGTTTATCTGCTGGCCTAGAGCAGGACAGACCTTCCAAATTCAGTAAATGTTTTTTCTTTAGTCTTTCATCAGTCAGATTCAAAGAACACAGACAAGAAAAACTGAACAAGAAAAAGAATGAACCCAAAAACCAAAAATCAACCTCCCCCCCAAAAAAAAAGAACCCAAACAACAACCAAACCAAACCAAAACCAAACCAACTGCACAACACAAGATAAACAAGATAAACCAAAGGTGCAGTAGAAGAAGGCAGCTACAAAACCGCTCACACTTCAAAAAAACAGTGGTGGAACTACTGAAATGTGCTTTGTTTCTTCAGAATCTTGAAGAACTACACTGTGAAGAAGAAACGTGTGCCACCACTTAGGCAATGCAATCACATTCTCTACAGCTTTGTTCCTTTAAGGCAATCCAATCACCTCTACAGCTTTGTTTCTTTACTATTTGTAGGGATAGCAACAAAGCAGCTTCTAGGGTGTATTATCCAGTATGTCTAGGTACAGACAAAATTAAATACAGAGAAGAGAAAACTAAAAGGTGTTAGCCAGATCAGGGAAATGTTTCAGTAGCTCTTCTGTAAATCTATGTTGTTCATTTATTTTCATCAAATATTGACCTATTAGAATGACAGATGCAGTAATAAGTGTTCTACAACTTCAGACTAAATCCTTTTTTATTTGCCACCTACTATATCTATTAAATCATCAGCTGCTGATTAGCTGGAGGGCTAATCTTGAAATGTCACAGTTAATCTCAATTCTCACTTTAAAAAGTTAGGATTTCCTTCTGCATGCAGTATTACATTGTTGGCAGATGAAAACATTTACACTGATTTTTCCTAATGAGCAAACATTGGTTATGACTCTGTGCAAACTTGCTGGCGGCTTACTTTAGCAGCTCTCTATTTTGAGGAGTCTCCTAAATGAACTGGCCATATAGATAGCAAATTATTTCACCAACTATCTCTACAGCTCTCAGTTGCTGATCTGAATGGATAATGCACTGGAAATCAGGAGGGAGTAAGGAAGTGGGAGATTCACCACATTTATCTCCACTGGTAGAAGCTGAGATTCAGGGTGCAGGAAAAAGAAAAAGAGGTGCGGAAGGTCATGCACACAGACAGACCCAAAGTATTTTTTTTTGTGGTAAATAAGAAACCCTGTAACAGGAAGCAAGTTCTGAACAATCAAAAGGAAACACAAGGCATCAAGTTCAGAGTAGTTCACATCTATAACCCATGGGGTCAGGTGTGGAAAAAACAGACCTGCCAACAGACGCATGGGATTGTAAGCATATGCATGCGTCTCCATACATACGTACATATATATAGCTTCCTGACTATGGATCTTGCTACTTACTGAACCTCCTCATATCACCTAATTATGGATAATTGGCAAATGCAAATTTTCAAATGCTCAAAATTAAGACCAAGTCGAATTTGACGGAACATTCAAAAGCATTTCTCAGAAAAAGGTATCTTTATAGTGTTAGGTATTTCACTGCACACTAAACATGCACATCTTCCCCTTTATGTACTTTTAAAGTATGAAATGAAATATTAAAGCACTATTCTATATTAACAAGAAGATCCTTGATTTAAAATTTCTGCCCTTCCCCCAATACTTTTACTATCATTCAGCAATGCAAAATAAGAAAATTTGACTCCAGATATATATAGCTCTTGAGAGTTAATTTAGAACTGTTCATTGAAAATTAACTACACTGATCAATGCCACTACAGAAATGTTTGCTAGACCCCCATATTAATAATAAATCCATTCTGCTAAAGTCCCGGACAATTCCCCTGATTCTCTGCCAAAGATCTATGTATTCCTGAATTTAACAGTCTTAAGGTTTGTTTTTCCAGGATGGGTGACAGTAAATAAATATTTTCTCCCTGTTCCTATTCTGATGATAATTCATCCTATATTCTGAGATTCCTGTACAGCACAGCGGCTACTGAAGTCTGGAAAGTAGAGGCAAGCCGCTAAAATCAATATTTAGAAATAATCAGCATCAAAATATGAATTCAATATCATATCAATAAACTTTTTTCCAGTTGTGAAACATGACTAGATCCACTCAAATGCAGGATGCCAGGGACACACTTGAAAGATATTTCATGGCTGTAGTTACTGTGATGAAATTTTATCCTACAGTGCTTGGGTCTCTGGCTGACATAAAAGGAAAGACAATGCTATTTAATTTTCTCTCTCCTCCACTGTATTTTTTCTTTTTTTTTCCACTGCATAAAAATAATAGAAGGCCATAAGAATGAGAAATAAATTAACAATTCTGAAGCCTGATTTATAATCCCAGATAAGAGCAATAAACTCAAGTAGAATACCCTACTGCAATAGCTACAGGACTTCAGGCATAAACCAGGGAGAATGGTAACATTCATGACGTTCCATCAGTGATAAAGATGAAATGATTCGAAAATTAGAGGAAAACTTTTTTAAAAATCATTTCATGCTCTGCATAAAAAAAAAAAAAGAAAATTATGTCCAGCACTTGTTGTATTTTTCCTACTACTTGGCTACCCCATGGAAACAATACAAACTTTTACCGTATGAGAACAAATGTGGTATTTAATATCTTTCCAATTGTAATCAATGTCTTTTGTTAACAAATATAAATATTGTTGTAGTTGTAAGGTACTAGGTAACCATCCATAGTCTTTACAAAGAGTGAAAAAATAGAAAAAAAAAGCTGAACCAAAATCTTTCTATTCTCTAGATGTTTTTTGATTCAGTATGCACTAAGCATGACTCAGTATCCTGAGAAGACAGCATTACTTCTTCACTAATTACAAAGTCTACAAAGTTGTTCTATGGTAGTATTGCGCAAAATAAACTTTCTGGTTTATTACAAAGTATTTTTTTTTTTCATGTATATGATGGACATGCTACAGGTAGCATGTTACAAACTGCTATATCATTTAAATGCATATACATAGACTTCTCATATATATATTGTTTCCAGTCACTTTATCACTCTCTACTGATTCAAAGTAGTAACACTCCAGCAGAGACCTCAGTAGATACTCCAACTCTAAATTATCTCCAGTGGCTCTACCAACTACATAAGAGGACTCCTCAGACATCTAAGCTGTCAAAATAAATTGTGTGAGCACTTCTTATCTTTCATTTTCAGACACAGGTTATCAGAAAGAATGTACACTACTTGAGAAGAGGGATATATTTAGCAAGGAAATAGGAATCTGGCAGTTTATAAACCACTAGAGCGGCAGGATTGCATTCAGTTTACAAAACTGGCTTTATCTGGATTAAGAGAAGTGGAAAAAATGGTTCAGAATCCTCAAGGAGTTTGGTTTGGTTTGGTTTTTTTTTTGTTTCAGTAACTTTCCCATTAAATAGTAAGTGCTCTTACAAGCAAGTAATTACAAAAATGAAAACCATGAAAGCCAAATCAAAAGAGCTCCTGTCCTGAAAACTGGTCATTGCAGATGAACCTTTCTAATCATACAATACCTTACTTGATTTGAAAGCAGTCAATATGAGGGAATCTGACTGCAAAATCAGCACAGTGATGAACAAAACTCTAGGAACATCCCTGCAGGTCTTTTGTTACTTCACACTGAATTTTTGATCTCAAAGTCTTTTCTTAAAACAGTATCCATTTTACCTTTCAAAAAGTGTAACAGATAACCACATTACTTTTTTCTGATAAAACACCAATTATATGTTTCCTTGATCTATATTCAAAATATATGAAAAAATTATATGCTAATCACTATGGCTGTAAGTCAGATAAGCATGAAGGAAAAATAACAGAAGAAACCATTTTGCTAAGAGAAAAAAAAATCTCGGAAAAGAGCAGAACCTTCAGGAATGCTTAAGGAATAGCTATAATTTCCTTTCCAATAGATTTGTCACAGTAGCATTAGAATAAATAACATCTATGCACTGAATTTCTGATGTACAAAACTGGACTAGTCCTGTCAAGTCTTTAATAATCTAGACTGTCTTCTGAGTGTTGTCTCTTGGGGGGGGGGGGGTTCAGAACAAAGAAGAGAAA
>JARCZZ010018972.1:0-33291 GCA_030323915.1 Brotogeris chrysoptera | reverse complement strand
AGCAGTAACTGAAAACACTGGTGTTATCAGCACAGCTCCAAGGCCCAAAAGTCAAAACCACAGTGCTGCACCAGCTACCAAGAAGGAGAAAAAATGACTGCTGCTGCTGAACCCATGACAACTTTAAATAAAAATTTGAATCTTTATAAGGAACTCTAAGCTTTTAAGAACAAAATGTGCACATCTGTACCTTGTTCACTGGCAGTGCCACGTCAATTTAGTTTTCACTCTGTGTCTACTATATTATTTACATTTTATTCTGCTTGGACAATGAAAGCAGTCAACTTGCAAGAACATTCAAATATTGCAACACATTTTAAAGTATTTAATAAGTTAAGCATGTTTGGGTATGACACAGTATCAAATCACTGCCAGGGAGGGGAGAAGGACACATGCTTTGGCAATCCCTGACAGAGAGTCAGATAAGCAGGGCAGAAGCTAAGGTGAAGTCACACCACAGCCTCTAAATAGAAATATGGCTGGGGATGAAATTCATATGCCTTAATTCACGAAGAATGGCAGAGTTGCTTCTAACCAGTTTTCAGATTCCCTTGACTTTTTATAACATATTTCATGTCCTGTTCACAAGTTAAATTTCTTTTTCCCAATCTCTCCAGACAGAAATGGAGTAATATTCTGACACGACGACAACAAATATGACAAAAGAAACAAGTTCAATTTACATTATACTACTATTTGTAAAGTCTGCAGCTGGTAAATCTATTGTGGGGACACTTGGGACAATTTTTGGTTTAGGAAGAAGACGTTTGTTTTCAACAACATGGAATTAGTAGTTTACAGAGACACACTCCATATACTTGCCTTTAAACAAAAAGCAAAGTACTGGACTTCTGCTTTTCATATCACAGTATTTTACAGTATCTTCTCAATAAAACTGCCTCAAAAAGAATATTTGGAATTCAAGGTTACTCTATTCTAGAAAAACTCACCACTGGACTATTTTGCTGTCAAAGGCCATGTATTTACTAGGCAGGAGTGGGCTTACTACTAGCAAATGTCTTAAATTGTTCAATGATATTTGTGGGGCATGATTTTTTTGAGCCTATATTGGACATAACTGGGATTTTTTTTTTTTTTTTGGGGAGGGGGTGGGGGTGGGGAGGAGGGGGCTGCAGGAGCCTCTGTGAGGACCCAGCTGGTTCCAGCAGGATCCAACCCCACCCACCACAGGGCATGGATAAGCCAACCCCACAGCCCAGGTGTGACACCCCTGCAAAAAAGACACTTAAGAAAGGGCAGTAAATTCCCCAAAATTCACAACAAAGCCAGTGTGCTAGGCGATGATCCATGGCAGAGCAGGTAACACCCCTGAAGAGACTGCAATGGATGAAAGAGCCGCACTGGAGCAGAAGAAACAATTAAGCAAGGAGCAGCAAAGGCAAAGCGAAACAAGGAGTGTCAGAAAGAAATCGTTACACCCTGGCAATGTTTGAGGGCCCTAGTTCATGATATTGACATTTTATTGATTTTTTTAATTGTACGCAGTTTCTTTACAACCTCAGGCATGCATAATTTATTGTCTCAGGGATTTTATTTCCCACTAAGCAAATTTATTATTCCCAGGAAAATGTAATTTTCCGTTACCATATATTCTCTCCAGTATAAGGTAACAATAAGCAATATTACTGGACAATAAGAGTAATAGAATGATACTCAACAAGTTCCCAAGATACACTCTTCCCATAGTGTTACAGGCCTTAGATATGTCTTTATCCTCTATAAAACATCCACAAAACCTACAGGGAAATACCTCAGATGCAATAGCCTTGAAACACAGTAAGTTTGGCAGCAAGCTGTCCTCCTTATAGTTTTTGCTTAGTGCACACAGAAGCCTAAGAGAGCTATGCTTTGAGACCTTACATCCTGCAAATAATATATAAGCAGAGATTTTTAGATACATGTAATAATTTGTCTTGTGTGGGTCATTATCAGACAAATTTTAACTCCTTCCAGAACCTAGAAACTCAAGAATTTCTTAATTAAACAAGTTTGACAATGTGTTAACCCCTTTGTGTAACCTTCCCCTCCCTTCAAAAATTCTTCTCTGAAATTGTCCACTGGTTTTCCTGCAACCTTCAAAAAAAAAAAAACAACCAAACCAAACCAAAACCATCTGAATTCAGAAACAATGCATAGCTGGTTTTGATGCCAATGGTTGAAGTAATTAGTTATTTAAACCAGATTATTATAAATTACAATCTAATACAAATTATAAACTCACACTTCCAAGATAATAAAAAAACAGTGAATACAAAACAATCCTCATTAAATCCTAATAAAAAATAGCAGCATAAACTGATATAACCAATAAACAAAATGTGCTGTTTGTTATCATGTATTCCTAGTTAATTAAGGAGAAAATAAGGTAACATTGAGAGAAGTGGCAAAACTCTCTTAAACCGCTGCTTTTGAATACTTGCTAGTCAACAAATAAAGAAGTAATCATACTAAAAGAAGAAAAATCTCTTGGGAACTTATATCAAGCTAAGCACTTAGGTAACTTAATAACTGGCATTTGGTTGCTGAAGTAATCATTTGGGACTCATAATCAAAATTAGATCTTTGTAAAAGAAAAATGAAGCATGAATGTTGGTTAAAATCCTTTGAGGAATTTAAGCCCAAGTAATTTTTATCCCGATTCTTTTGGGGCAGAAGAAAATCTGCTTTTTCTATTTTGCTTGATAGTTATGGAGTAAGTATGGGAATAAGTTTTTAAAATGCATTTTATAGACAGTAGATGTCTACTGTAAATATTAATATAAGATTAATATAAAGATTTTAAGAAAAAAGTGTCATTATTTAGCTCTCATTGTCCAAGTTTTATAAAACTAAAAGGAAGTACACACTCATGATTATTAATGAAATATAACTCAATATGATATAACACGTCTCAGCATATCAGTTCTTGGCTAAATTAAAAGGTTTACACCTCCTGAATTATCACCTTTAAAACCAGTAAATTCTAAAACATGAACTCACTAACATTCATCTTCAATGTGTTCCAAAATAACTGATATCATCAGACAATGTCATCTCAGTTCTGACATTCAACACAATGACCAAATGTGATCAAAGACAGACTTTCCCAAAGCTTTCCATTTCTCTGCTCTGGATTCATGCACTTCTAATCTATATATGTTTACTATGATAAGCAATCAGAAGTAAACACAGATTGTAGGCAGAACTTCAGCCTACTCTAACAATGTTATGTGAAGACTTCTGGGGTAAGAAAAGAGCAAATACAGGAATGTCTCACTACTGGCAATCAGTTCTTCTCCATGCCCCTACTGCATAGTTCTCTTTGGTTTTGTCACAGTTCACAGTATATAATAATAATATAAAAATACAATACATAATGTATATTATATAATAAATATATAATAAATAAAAAATATATAATATAAACTACAATAATAATATATTTTCTATAAAATATAATTTACATACAGTTGAAAGAGGATCAGTACCATATTATTGAACTTATGGTTTATGTGATGATAGCACTTTACTTTCTCCATTTATTAGTGCAGGTCCCTCAGTCAGGGGGATTATTTTCAAGAATGGGGCTAATTTTGGAAACTGCTACAGAGCTTGGTAGCCAAATAGGTGGCTTGCAAGCACTCTTCATGCACTTTAACAGCCAGTTTGTTTCTCTTCTGTTCTCTCATGTCTTCATTATTTTATATTACATTATCCATGGGGGTGAGTAATCATCTGGGATCATAAAAGAGGAGAAGAACTCTGGAGGTGTCCTCTTGCAGGGCTCTGTTAGATGTGGTTAGCTATAGTGGTTTCACAGAGGAGGGAGTTCACCTGAGGCTTCAGATATGTAGCTTACCACAGTTGTATTTAACCCAAGAGAACACAAATGAGGGTAAGGCTGCAGTGCTTTGTTTCTGAAAGATGTGTGATGTCTAAGCTGGCTGCCTTCACAATCCTGAAGGCAGGAAACCTGCTAGTCAGGTGCAGATGCTGAAGAATAGTCATATATATCCAAAACAAAAGTTGGGGTACAAATTTTTGAATATTCAGGACAGAGGTTGCTCAGGGAATGGGTATTCTGGTGGTGGATATGGCTTGCATCATATTGCAACAAGGAAAGTGGAAGAGGACTGGGGGTTATTTTGGAAATATGATTTGGTAAAAGAAAGGGATAGCCACCTAGCTTGGAAAAATGTAGATGTTACATAGTCAGAGGACATGAAAACAATATGTCTTTTAGCAAGGGAATGTGGCTTTAAGGGTGGAAATTTGACATCTTCAGGTTTAGAATGCAATGTGAATTCTTTCTAGAAAAAATAACACCAATGACACTTCTTTCAAACGAATTGCTCTGAAAAGTTGTTTTTCCTTTTTTTTTTTTTTTTTTTAAGTTACATTTCTCTCCATACCCAGCCAGGTAGATGACTGACTAATTGATCATTTCGTTTGCTTTGTATTATCTAAGACCACCCATATGCTTGCTTGCCTTATCTGTGATTGATGCTCTTTAATTATGATCATCAGTTTATTTTTGCAGTATTTAGAAGAATCTGTGCATGTCTAGTATTTCAATAACCAAAGCTATTTCAGTTTACTTTACATATCCTAATAAGTGGATTAAGTACAACAAAGACACCAGAAAGAAGACAGCAAGAGAAGAACATAAAAGATTGGATTAAAGCAGTGGGAGGACAAGACTGCCAAACTGCATGCTGATACTGAGAATATAAAAAAATGTGTACTCTGCACTGACTTCAATCACTACATGTGCACAGGCGAGTAAGGAAAACATATGTTCTTGTTTTGTCCACCCACCTGTGAGAATTGGATTAATTACATAGCATAAAGAGATTGACAGGCCTGTTGCATCATTACCACATAAACAATTTTATTGATTACTTCCAAGAGCTGTTGAATCACTATTTGAACAAGACATGAGCCTGTATCGCATAAAAGGCAGATAATGAAGGCACTGAAGACACTGACAGATAGTGTTATTGTGCCCTGTGAGTTTCATGACTTCTTTAAGGACTTTGGTAAGCCTCAGTGTTTATTAGTTGTTGACAAAAGCACAACTATTACTACTCTATTATTCCACTTATTTCAAACAGATTCAAATGATAACCATGTCTTTTGTAAAAAAAGAATGAAGTTACCCAGGTTTTAGTTCCAGTCCACATGGAATTCAAAATGGAAAAGGAAATTCTAAGTTTAGTTTTATATCTTGCAAGTATACCAGGGTTTGGTTGCCATATTGTAGCTCAGAAGAACAAACTTATTAGTATTGCACAGCTTGCTAAGACTGTTATCAATATGCAGAGATAAATTATCAGCTATGGTATGAAAGCTTCTTCAGCTATAAACTTTTATTTGTCCTTCTCTTTCTGACTGTCACTTGCACAAAAAAGAAGAATAAACTAAAATGGTGCTCTTACCCTGCAAGCATAAAAACCGTATCTATGATGGCAAGTCAGAGCCAGATAATTGTAACTCTATCTACCAATTGTACTTACATCTTTTAACAGTGTTCTACAGGGACCTGGAAGAGTCAGATGGCTTTTCACTTTCATCTTGATTCCAAATGCAACTACCTACTGCTAAATCTGAAACACTTTTAAATGATACATTGACAGTTGAAAACTTTGCTAATGCATGAGAAACTCATCTGAAAATTTGTTCTGGAGATGCTTGTCTAAAAGCAGCCAACTAAATTCACCCATTACAGCAAATATTAAAATAGATTTCCAACAGCAGTCAGACTGTCCAAGACTGTCACACAGACAAAATCTTAACTCTTATTTAACATCATCTTGTAAATGCTTTTCAAAATTCCAAGATGTTCAGGAGTAAACTGCCAGACTTTAGCAACCAAAACCCATGTTAATAAAAATATAGAAGGGCTTGAGTGCCAGATTACAGTTTATTGATGCTAGAGATTAATGGTGCTGTAAAGAGAGAGTCTTGTTTGCACTCTTATTAATTTGCCATATCTCTCACAAGTATCAATATGGAAAAAATATATTCTCAGATGAGTACAGTAAATCTAAAAAAGAAATAAGTTTTCTTGACCACTCTCCTAACCTGTTTTAAAGAGAACAGGATTAACTGCAAAATTGCTGTAGAGACTAATTGAGAAATAGGTCACATTGTACCACTCTACCACCCTGAAATTACAGATTTGAGACTAGAAGTCAGTGAAGAAAGCATAGTGAATGCACTCAGATAAACATGAAGAGATCTTAAGCAGTATGTGTAACAGACAAGAGATGTATGAGACCAGCAACATTTATTTGAAGTTTTAATATGGCTCAAAATATTCTAGCTCCACCATGATTTCTTTCTTTCTTCAAAGAAATATTTAGACCAAGTTGGTAAAAGAGCAAGTGCATTGAAGCAAGATAAATTAACTATCTCTCTACTCCCAAGGTGAAGGAATTGTTAAAATATAATTCCATCTTTTCCACAGAGTATAAAAGGAACCAAAAATGAGAAAAAAAGGGAAATTCTGAATTAAAATATGCTTGGGAAAAGAAGTCTTTCAGGTGTCTACAGTTTAGCTAAGGGAGATAAAGCATCCATAACAATTATGGAAGTATTAAGATTTTCTTTTTAAATTTTTTTTAAGCAACATCGAAAAATCATGGTATATGGCATGCAGGCAAAGAATATCTACTTGTATAAGGAAAGATAACTTGTAATTTCTCAGTAGTGGAGCCTGTGTTGAGGTACATAAGCTATATACAGCTTTTCCAAATACAAAATATTTCAGCTGTTATTTACTCTACCAGTATTCCAGAACAGATTACCTTTTAAAAGAAAATTTTTAGCAAAAGTAGTTTAGTCACTCCTGAGACTCTGCAATTTGGAAGGAAGATTAGATTTGCACCATGGGGTTGCATTTTACTGTGAAATCTGCCCACATTTGTTCACGGGAAAATTTACATGGAGAATATATAATATGTAATATCTTTTATACTAGAGCCAACAGACAACTCAGGTTAAGTTTACTGATGAAATACTGAATAATTTACCAATATAGATGCATAAAGAAAGATACATGGCATCTGTTGTAACTTTATGGTAAGCAAGGAATGTTAGGGATTTTCTTCTTGCAACTTTTTTCATCACAGGACAGAATGAGTGCAGATTAAGGTATTACAGCCAAACCCCCAGATGATGATTCAAACTACAGTCCTGAAGTAGAAACTGCTAAAATTCAGATGGGAATCTGAATTCTAAGTTTCACAATTTTATTTGATTGCTAGAGCAGAGGAATAAAAAGAAACCAGTAATATCTCATCTATAGCAGTGACTGGATGCCACCACAACTTAATTTCAGATCCTTAAAAGGATTGAGTGCTCTTATTTCATGGTAGAAACAATAGGTTACAAGAATTGTTTGGCCTCTTGCAAGAATATTGCCTTTTTTAAGCTACTGAAGTTTACATAATCTTTTCTATTACTGCTAACCTTAAGCTTATATTTGTTTAAAATGTATATTATACAGCAGCTTAAAAATGCATTTAGCATTTAAATAATTTTATTTTTCCTTTATTGTTTTAAAAGCAGATTTTAGATATATCTATTACGGGTTGATTAAATAACTTCACAGAAATCATCTTTCTGAAACAATAAAACAACATCCTAACACAACTCAGTAACAGGTTTGAATACTGGAATACATCTATAAATACATTACTTCTGTTCACTGTGGAGTTTCTAGAAAACAGGAAAAAAAATAAACTGTGAAGTTCGTCATATGCATGTGCAGCAGTAAATGGGATTTTTGATGCCTTGATAGTTATTCCATTTAAATTTTTACTAAACTGAGAAACATGCAGTTACTTACCTTTGTCTCAATTTGTTTGGTGTCTAGATTCTGAAATAGCAGCTTTACTTTTGTTTTCCCATCATCTGAAGACCCTTTGAGCTGAGAGAATTTAAACCTCCACAGCACATTCTAAAGAGAAAGAAATTTGATTAAGGACTCTGTTACATACTTTTGCCTAGAACTGTAAATTGATGATGGAAGATTATATACTGAGATAAAGCGTTAAGGGTAAACATAGCACATGATAACAGGCTGCTTGCAGACCAAATAAAATTAAAAATTCTGTGTTATATATGAAAGCAAAAGATTCAATATTTATAGTCACAAATTAAATAATTATTTATAAATTATCTGAAATATAAGTATTTCAGTTGCCCACATAATTTCAAAATCCATAGCATCTAGAAAGATTTGTGATGATGTTTGTATCTGCTTCACTATGAACATAGTTCTATACCATATCTTGATCTTTCATATTTCACCTGGTTCATCTGCATAACATAAAAATGTCTTTCTTACACAGATTTTGTGAAGCTAAATTTACTGATGTATATAATGTGGTTTGAAATCTAAGTTAAAATAAGCTACAGAAATGAAAAGATGTTATTATTGAATGTAGCCTTGCAAACCATAAAAATACTTTTTTTACATTATTTTGAAAAATATATGTTGGTACTCTCCAGGTTTATGCATGGCATCTTACTACTGTTGGCAAATCCTAGATTGACAGGTATGTTTTAGTAGTTATCATGATACTTCTTAAAGACAAATACTGGGAAATTATGTTTGAAACCAGTGTAATTTTCTGTATTTATTTTAATGCTTTCTATTGAACACCTTAAGACATGGAAATATAAAAACCCACAAGGTAACAATTTTCAGCCAGACTTCCTACTGATATTTCCTTTGTAAACTGGTAAACTGTAGTCTCAATGAAAATATTATGCACCTGTTGAAATGTGATTCAGTCCCTGGACACTGCTGAAGAAACACAGTTTAAATGCTTTGAAGGGGATTTCTAAAGCACATACATAAAAAAGTTTGCTATGTTCCATTTTCCAATATACCACATCGCAAAATATTTTTTTATGTAGATCAGTGCTTCCAATGGTCTTGAGACACTACTCATAGTTTTAAAGGAAAAGTCCTATAAATAAAAAGAGTGTTTACAGAAGACACACAAAGACTCATTCCATCTCCCTGGTTCCTTGCAGACATAAACACCATTGACTTCTTAAACAAATGTAACAGATGAAGAAAAACCCTACTATGCTATAGCATCTTGATGGTGCTTAAACTTTACATTCATGAACAGATTTTAACTGGGTCCAGTGGTCCTAATTAGACCATGCACCAAATATTCAAAGCTTAAATGAGTTTGGATCTAAATAGGATAGATGAACGTCCATATAACTGTTAGGGTGGAGGTGAAAGAAGAACTTAAGAACAATTTAGCAATAATAGGCACTGCTGGAGTAATCATCTTTCTCAACAGTTGGCAATGAGTGGAAAAGAAGAAGATGGCTCTGGAAGGTAAAAGAAAATTCACACTTTGGAATCCCTTTGTCTTGGATTAGCGGCTGGAGGCACAGGATGGAGAAGACGAACCAACCAAGCCAACAAGATAAAAAGAAGCTCTATGATCAGGTATTAAGCAGCTGCAGGCCACAAGAGCATCTTTGTGACAGACCCAAAATGGTGAAATGAGTTAAGCCTCTAACAGAACGTGTAGGAAATGAAGTAATTTTTTCAAGTAAGTTTAAGAATCCCCTTGAACAAACCGTGTTGGGTTTGCATGGCAAGGCTTTGGTAGTGGGAGTGGCTACAGGGGTGACTTCCGTGAGAAGCTTCTTGAAGCTTCCCCTGTGTCGGATAGACCCAATGTCAGATGGCTCCAAGACAGACCTGCTGCTGGCCAAGGCTGAGCCCATCAGCAACAGTGGTAGTACCTCTCGATAAAATATTTAAGGAAGAGAAAAAAAACATCCAGCCAAACAAAAATCCCCAAAGGTAAACAACAAACTGAGGTGGAACAGCAGCTGAAGAGAGGAGGAACAATATGGGAGAGAAACAGCTCGGCAAACGCTAAAGTCAGTGAAAAAGGAGGGGCAGGAAGTGGTCCAAGTTCCAGAGCAGAGACTCCCCTGCAGCTCATGGTGAGGCAGGCTGTTCCCCTGAAAAACATGGAGGTCCACAGTGGAACAGATCTCCACCGTTAGCCCATGGAGGACCCCACGCTGGCGCAGGAGGATGCCCGAAGGAGGATGTGACCTGCGGGAAGCCTGTGTTGGAGCAGGCTCCTGGCAGGACCTGTTGCCCCTGTGGAGAGAGGAGCATGTGCTGTAGCAGGTTTGCTGCAGGACTTGTGACCCCAAGGGGACCCACACTGGAGCAGCCTGTTCCTGAACACTGTCTCCCATTTGATGGATCCTATCTTGGAGATGGGAAGAGTGAGGAGTCCTCCCCTGAGGAGGAAGAAGTGGCAGAGACAATGAGTGATAAACTGACCACAGTTCATGAATTACCATTCCCCAACATTCTGTGCCACTGGTGAGGAAATGAAGAGAAAATTGGGAGTAAAGTTAAGACTGGGAAGAAGGTAAGGGTAGGGAGAAGATGTTTAAGATTTGGTTTTATTTTTTTATTACCCTACTATGATTTTATTAGTAATAAATTAATTTATCCAAGCTGACTCTCTTTTGCCCATGATGGTAACCAATGAATGATCTCTCCCTGTTCTTATTTCAATACATGAGCCTTTCAAAGGATTTTTCTCCCCCAGTCCAGTTGAGGAGGGGAGTGATAGAGCAGCTTTGGTGGGCACCCGGCGTCCCATCAAACTCCGAAAGTTCTTACCCTTTTTGTTTCATTATTTCTAATAAGAAGGCCCTTTTTATATTATTTCCCAGACTGTAAAAAAGAATATTTTAAATGAGCACATGAGCTGGTTGCCCAAAATTTGAGATCCAGCCTCTGAGTCCTAGAGCTGACAAGGGACTGGGCTTTATTTTTATAAGCCTGTATGAACACCTGCTGTGGTGTAAGAGCATTCTTTGCATCAGTAGGTGACTTTAATTTGAAATTCATTATCTCAAAAAAAAAATATTTTTTTTTCAGCAAAATTTCTGTGTCCCTGATGAACTGTTAATTGCTTGACCACTTCAGCAATCTATGCAGTGTTGCTAAGAAATACTCTGAAAAACCTATAAGTATGGGGCAACACAGTTATCTCCAGCTGACAGTTACCAGAAGTAAGTATGAACTGCAGGAGTTATCCTCACTCAGAAGCTTCACTCAGGCTTGACGATGCACCATCTCTCACACAGATGAAAAATGAATGTACTTGTATGCACAAAATCTAGATCCTGTGTCAGATTTTAAAAATTCAGTGTGTTTCCTCTTATCTCAGAATGACTGACTGAATTCCTTTAACATATCTTTAAAAAAATCCTTTCAGTTTGGAGCTAAAGACCGTTATTTCAGATGACAGACCTTCTATTGTACAGCTCTATTAATGCAGTAACATTTTATGCATGTAAGTTTGCTTCTACTGGCAATAAAATGTATAAATCCATTTATAATATTTTCAATAGAAGTATCACTAGATTATATAGAAAATAGTGGAACTATAGACAGGGTATAGAAGTTGGCATGCATCATAAATTACCCCATTGAAACTTTATATATAGCCACTGTTTTGCATTATAAGTGAACTTAATCTTAAAAATTATGACTTTGAAATGCATTTGCTTGTTCTGCTTATTTTAGACATGGCCTATATTTCTTATGATAGAAGAATAATTGAAACTACTTTACATTTGTAGCTTCAAAACAAATAAAATCAGGTGACACTTCATTTCTTTCATGACTGGCAATCTTTTAAAAATCTTGAAGTCTCTTCCATATAAATTACCAAGTTCTCTGCTAAATATGACCTTTCTTTGCTTTTATTACTTGAAAATTAGATTTTTTTTTAATATCTTTCTCTAGAATTTTTCTTTACATGCTAAGGCACAGATATAATTGTGCCAAATTGACTACATTTCAGTAGTGCTGTATAAATAAAAAGTTCACTACTTTTGAGGAAGAAATACTCATCAACATAAAAAATGACCATTATTGATCAGCATAAAAAATTATGGTTAATAAAAATTTCAACAATAATAAAATAAAACAGAGTTGTGTTTTCTTTCCTTTTAATTCTTACCTTTGTTTTATTGTCAAAACAGGTAAATCCCAGAGCAAAGTCGACTGTGAAACACAGGCTATCCCCTTGCCAACTGCACATATATGTTTTAGACTGGAAAAAAAAAGTTTTCGAGAAAACAACCATCATCACCATTTATCACATAAAAATAATATTTTATATAGGGGTTTTTTTTTTTGTTTGTCTGTTTTTTTTTTTTTTTTTGTGGGAAGACACTCAGATAGCAACACTGGTATTGCTTTATCTTATATACATTTTAAAATTGTCAAAAACCTGTCTGTAAGTCAGTATCAGATCTGTCAGCTAGATGTTAACTGGAAGTCTTTATTTCAAGTCACTCTTCCACAAAATAAATACCATATTTTTGGAAAGCATCCCTTATAAAATGCAGCAGAACAAAGCAAGCCAAATTGACTATTAAAAACTTTTGGAAAAACTGCTTAGATCTGGACTATTAATGACTTCTGGCATAATTTCCAGCATATATGCAGGTATCAATGCCTAAAAGTTTAGTCATTGCAATCAAATTATGAAAAAGTTATCTGTCTACTTGACCTCTCTGTCAGTTTTAAACTTTGTAGACAGTCTTTTTTAGTTTGCAACCATTTTTCATTTGTCAACTGTCAATAATGCCTGTCAGTTCAGAAGTTATATTCTGAGATCATCAACAAATATTTATACTAAAAAGATACCATTTTACATAAGTTTTAAAGAATCAGGGTGGTCAGTTAATAACTTTTTCAGTCAGTATTTCTAAGTTTTCCCTTATTTCCTTGGCAAATAACGTTTCCAAGGAACAAATGAGATTCAGCAATGTTGCTCATGTAAGGGCAACACAGAAATGATATAGCATATATGCCTTTTAATGGAGTTTTTTTTTATAACTCTAGTGCTGTTGTTCCTAATGCCTTATCAAGCCTACAGTTTCAAAAATTCAGATAATGCGAGGCTATATTGTGGTTAATTATTGCCTTGCATGAAGAATACCCTCACTTTTCCTCTAACTACAACATACATATGCAATTTATTAATTCATTTTGGACTCAGCTATGTTCTGTTGAGAGGAAATCCTTGTGCTTTTAATACAGCCAAAATACAGAAATGAATACTGGTCTTCTATTCTAAATGAATAAAAATTTGATATGTACATGATTTTGCTTGTTTATTTTCCAAAAAGCAATTGGAAAGTAGATAATATCATTACACTTTACTGCATAAACTACATATTTCCCCTGATACTCTGTCAACTAGATATATATACACATTTCCATATAGGTATACATATACATTTCCTCTAAGATGGGTTGTAAAGGTTTATTACATATAAATGTGAACACTGCCACTACTTCTCCCTATACTCATTCAACACATACTTTCTAAAAATGAATGATAAAAATAACTAGACAGCAAAGCATTTGGGCAAGAACCATACCCGTATCCAGATGTATACCGTATAGAGATCACACACTACATTCATATTATTCACTTGTTCACTTTAAGTTAAAATACGTGCTATGCCTCCATGAAGAAATAGTATGCCATCAATATAATAAATACAAAAATCTAAATAAAACTTTGACTTTTCTGAGAACAAAGGAATATTTCAATTGAAATCAAATTAGCATTATTTTATTGATCTAATGAAGATATGGAATTCAGTTTTCCAGAGACAAGTCACCCCTTTTACATGTAAAACAGCACAGCTGATGAGAACACAGTTTTATTTGTTCAGTAAAAACAGTACCTACTTCATATATTATAAAAAGGCCATCATCATCTGGTTCTGGTCATTGTTCTTTTTTATAGCTCACTACCAAGGAATATAACAACAATGCACATGTTTAGTGTGTTTAATTTAGCAATGACCCCCAAATCTATTAAAGTTAATTAACAGCAAATCTCTTTTGAGTTATTCAAGATTTATCTGTTGTTATTTCGTGAAAAAAAAACCAACAAGCTTGACCATACGCAGGTCAAAATTAAGTAAGTAAAAATCTTCAAACAGAGCAACTGGAAATATCCCAAACTGAGCACTTTTCCCTATTAAAAAAGTTGACTTTCCACCAGAGTCCATAATGTCATGAAGATATAAGAAAGCAAACTGTATACAAATGAGCAGGATAGTGGGATTCTAATGGGCTAAATGTATATGAAGTGATTTGTCATTCTCTATTAAACTGCAGATTAACATAATAACTGAATTTAATTCTAAGATTCTAAAAATCAATTACTGGTTATCATTTCAGCCATACCAACTGAAGACTCCAGGGTTGCCAATTTAACTGATAAAGTTTTAATATCATCCAAATATCACTGACACTTGTTCCTCCTTGATTCTGAGACCAAATCCTACTTAATATTTTTTTTAGCCTTTTTGTCAGTGTTGGCATGTGTGAAAAAATGGCAGGAAGTCTGCAGAACTTGTCAGAGGAAATTAAATGACTGAAACAGAGAAGGACCTAAATGATGGGCTCTTTTAAAATGCATTAGAAATCAAATGCTGCAGAATAGCATTTAAAATACAGTGAGAGCAAAAAAAAAAAAAGTCAACAGAAGACAGTTTGTAACAGATTCTTGTGTTATGACTTTATAAAGTAGTTTTTTACAATCTACTAACTCAGACAGGAGTGACAGGAGTGACAGGAGTAAGGTTTCTTAATGCACACAATGTATTTACTGAAGCACAGAGATTGGTAAAAAGCCTCAATATAGGACTATATAGGTCAAGAATGAGCTTTTTTGAAAATTCCGCTTTTAGTATCCTCTGAGTAGGATGTGGAGATGATAAGAGCAACCAGAGTTGTTATGGTTGCACTAAGAAATATATCTCAGCCCACATACAGAGGGAACACTAGGAGGTATACAAAATTAAACCCCTTTATTCTGAAGACAGTTTTCAAAATCTTCTTCAATAGTGGTGTGGTTTTTTTTTTTTTTTTTTTTTTTCGTAAAAGTCCTTGTGCTGAACAGTGCTTTTTAAACCCTTTGAAATTCCAAAGTAATAAAAAAATGCACATACTTTTCCCATATTTTAAAATTACCATACTTTTAAATTCTGATTGCTATTTTAGGATAAAATATTTTATATTATATATCACCTTTTTTTTTTTTTTTTCTTAAAGCAAAACTTCTAGAAGACATTTGTGAAGTACATTGAAAGCATTCTCACTTGGAACGTACATTACATATGACAAAATTAAATGACAGTGAAATCTGGCATTCATCACAAGAGTTTTCAGAAAGTTCATCCAGGACAGACTTCTGAAATTCAGGTGTATTCCTGTTACAGAGGACTGTGTAAAAGGATCAATGAAATAATTTATGTGAGAGAAATCGAATGAATACCATCTTCACCTAAAAAATGTGGCAGATCCACTCATTTGGTCATAATATTAAAGAATTAATCATGTCAAAATTAGAAGGTTAATTAGGGATAGATGCAATTAAAACCACCTTGCTGAAACAAACCAGATCTGATTAAAAATCTTGTACATTAAGTTCTGCAGTTCCTGCAGTCAAAGGCAATTCATCTTAATGACCTAAAATGACTCTTTTTCTACATTCTTGACTAGGTATTAATATAGAAAAGTACATTTTCTTGCAAAAGATAGTGTTTTCAAGAAGATGTTATAGGGTTTTATTTTTAAACATAGATGTACATCTGTGGTTCAGCATTTCTGCAAGGGACACACTGGCACTAGAAATATTTCAACGGCCTCAAACAATGGCTCATTACACTTCCACCGGACTACAAAGAAAACTTCTATTGATTTCAGTAGAAGCGCTGCTAGCTCAGTGCTTGGTCCTTTAGAAAAATAACATCTCTGCTTCATATGATCACGTTTTAAATGCTGGCTTTCTCAGGATACTGCTATGCTTGAAACTTTTGCCTTTCGATTCCCTAGCACAATCTGAACACTCATAAGAAGAATTCCTGCCACACAACATCTGGTCTAACGGAACTAAATATCTAACTGATCTAATCAAGATTGCAAATGACATTATTTCAGCTAACAGCAAAAAATGTTTTCTTAGTAGAGCTCTCATATAACAGACTGCCTTTTCAGAAAACTTCAGCATAACAGGGATTAAGCATTAAACCACTATCACAGAGAGATTAAGGCTACTTGCATATGTGCCTGAAGGAAATGTTCCTCGTGTTACTCTCAAAAAATTGATAGGTCAACTAATTTATTCCAAACTGTTATAGGTTCAGCTATTACTTGGCAAGATGAGCAGATAATTCAGTTACAGATGTCTACTCATGGCCATGGCATTCTCTCTGTAATACAAACCTGTAGTTAATATAAATCTGGTCGAAGAAAGACAACTTGCTACCTCCTCTGCTAACAGGCAGACTACGGCTTAAAATGGTTGTAGGAAAAGCCAGTGGGAGAAATAGAACTCAGAGGAAAAAATTAAACACCAGCAGCTTAACAGTGGTCATCCTCTAGCAATGAAAATTCAAAGTGCATTCTTTAGCCTTGGTTTACACACAGATTGTCCTTCCTCACTTCTGTGCCTGAGCAACAGCTTTGTGGGTTTGTAGCAACTAATTTTTTCCGTAAAGAAAAACAAGATACAACAGTGACTTGAATGTTTAGCAGTTTCTTACTTGTAGATTGTCCCAAGTGTAAATTCATATACCTAAGGCAGATCCATATGGTTCTCAGTATCTTTTCTTTGTGTTGGAGAATGGTGGGTTTTTTTCACCAGTGTGAAAATGAATTAGAATCTAATGGCATTTCTAAAGACGACCAGTTAAATTGGAATTGTAATAAGCTTTCTGTACATAATGAAAACCATCTAAAACTTAATTGTGTAATTAAACTGAGTTATTCTGGTAACAAACGGATAAGTATCTTTTAATGACCTTATAAATCTAACCTGATCTAAATGCTATTTAATACGTCACCTGAATTTAAGGAGGATATTCCCTTTGCTTATTCGTTTGTCTCAGAAATTGGTTCTGAAATTAGCATATTGTGTTGTTTCCATTCTTAAAGTGATTCCTATACATAGTTCTGTTACATATATGCTTTGTCATCATCATGGAAGACAAAAATAAGATAGCATGTTAACTGTGTTTAGCATTTCTGTATTTCAAATATATTACTTGGAATTCATAAGGATTACATTGTGATCAACCAGCCCTGTTATCCACTCAGTTTAACACGAAGAATTAACAGATTCATAAGCTAGAAATTACAATTACATCTTATTCAGACTGCCTATTTTCTGCTAGATTTTTTTCTTTACATGGACTTTTTTTGTTCTGTCTCAGAAAGTGATTTAGACTATCATTTATCAAGCACTGCTTAATCCCCAAAGATGCCTAGAAATGAGTGTGTGTGTTTTGGCTGCAAAGTTGCTGAGAAATTCTTCTGAGCATCTTAGAAATCAGGTATTTGGAAAAGTTAGGTTAGCTGTGAACAGAAAGATGACTGGAAAGTTACCTAATCTCTGCCCAAGTCCCAGTGTGGACACAGTCTCTAAGATCTACTCTGATCGTATCTAACTTGAGTTGTAGCAAGATCAATACAAAATGCCACTGGAGAATGATGAGAAAGCAGCTTTTGTATAGTGTTCTGGGAAGGAAACCGAGGAATTAAACTTTTCTTAGGCTGCCTCAATCTGAACATCACAAACTTGTTTCTTCAGTTTTCTATAAATATAAAACCTTCAATTGCAGGTGTATCTTTCATGCTAAGAAGTAGTTTCAGATAGGCTTAATTCCACACTTCCTTGCAGCTTGTCCAACCTACAGTGGGAATGCAAGGAATAAATGTCACTGACTAGTGCACATTGGTGTTTATGTGCTCAGGTAAGACAAGCTCAGTGGCTTGTTGAACGCTCAACTTCAAGCACATGTACAGGAATGTTGCTAAAATATGCACTTATGTTCAGTGGTAAAAAAATTCTTTAGAAGCCATTTGAACTTTTATATAAAGGATTTTTTCCACCTGGCTCCTAATTTTGAAATCATGAGTTTATTATTATCTCCACTGGACTGAGAGTAAGCAGCCAAATAAATAAATTAATTTTGTCTCTTTCTGGAGGTGCTCAAAATGTGGGGGCTATTTATACATTTAATTTGGTGAAAATGTAGGGTTTTAAAATAAAAGTGCAGTTTTACACAGTCCTTTCTGGTCTGTCATTGTTGTAAGTGATTATACATATCATAGGAGCATGCTGGAGATTTGGAATATAAACATTATTTTTCATGTTATAAACCAATTATTGCTTATGATAGATTAGGAAGTAGTACATATGCATACAGTCACTACTATATTGATATTTTATGCAATATAGTCAACTAAATGCTTTTAAAGGAAAATTATGAGAAATATTATTAAAAAATCTGCTTTCCTGGAAAGGTTATTGAAATCAGCTGGAAACAATCAATTCACTTCTGTATGCTTTCAGTTAGTTCTGGAAAGCCCTTCAGAGGACTTTTAACAGAAATGCACATATAAAATGAAGTAACAGTCCAGAACAAATAGCAAGTGGTCATAGGAATGAGAAGACTATTTCCTGCACTGTGAAGTAGGGATAAGAGGGCAGTATTATATGGAAAAAATAGAAACCTTTACTAGAAAAGCAGGAGGTGAAAATCAAAACCTGACAACAGCACAGATAATGGAAGGGTTTGCACAATAAACAATCTATGTTTCACAGAAAATATACAGATGAGGATATTATTAATGGGTTAGAAATTATTTAAAACTGATGACCTGGTAAAATCTATGACAAGATACTACAAGGAAATTAAAAAGATGAATAGAAGAGGGAATATAAAAAAGTAACTAGGACCATAAAATCAGAGATAGTCCATCAAGCAAAAAAGGGAAAGTCATACAAAATTGAGGAAAGGACATAGCATAAACCGTGTCTTCAAAATAATTATGTAATTTTGTTTTGTTTTAATCATCAAAAATATGGTTGCAGACTCAAGCACTTCATATAGATCATCCTGAAGAACATACAGAGGGAAGTGCTAATGTCTCGAACAGGAATATGGTGAACTAAGGATACTGTAAAGTATGTTATTCTCATGTCAGTCATCTTTTGTAAGTGTGAAACACTGCTTGAGCTCACAGATAAAAACAGAGATTGGCTGCACATGCCAAAATGAAAAAGGAATTCATTGTTGCTTACAAACAAAAAAGAAAATAATGTATTACCTGACTTTTTTTTAATTTTTTTTTTTTTTTTTTTTTTTTTTTTTTTGAGTTTTAATCATGATGTTTTAGCAGCACAATATTTCTGGAAACAAAACTGAAAGCTTCATATAGAAAAGAAGCTCCAGGTCTGCATTCAAAATTATTCACAGTATTTATTTTTTTATGCATCCTGGAATAGACATAATCAGCAAGCAATTCTGAGCCACAATGAGCAGTCTGATTTATATGATCTGCATCAATAATCTAACTATACAGAATGGTTCATTGTTAACTCTTAGGAAAATAACTAAATGTTAAAAATGCATAGAAAAAGATAAAAGATCTACAGAAGCAGATACATGTTAACTGAAACAAATAGGGAAAACACAGGATAATTACATTGTATATTTATGTTCATTGTAAACTGGCTTTGGACTTCTGATAATGTTCATATGACATGGATTTAAGTGAAATATTATTACAACATTTGTGATTTTTATTTTCAATGTACATTCTTGAGAGGAGGAATTTGTAGCATTCAAAGAACATGAATTTTACTGCTAATATTTCTCTTAGTGCAATACCTTCATATCTCTGTCCTCAATAAATATATTTTATATATTTATTTCCAGGGTTTATTTTTCTGTGAACATCAGCCATTGAGTTTCAGCAAAGTGGCAAGAAATTCTCTAGAAGTACTTACCTTTAGGCACAGCAAAACTTCTTGATTATTTTGTTATGATTGAGTGAAGTCCAACATCTGACATATTTTAATTTTTACAGTAAGTTATATTAAACAATTCTTTTTTACAAGCAATGTAGATGGTTTCATGAAACTAGGGTATTCAGCTGTATGGGGATTGGAAAGAGCTTGTAGCATCTGCATCACAGCTGGAAGCACAAAGGGAAAACTTCCTTCTGTGTTTAGAAATTGCTAGATAAATGAGGTGAGTATGTAACTGTCTCCTTACATCAAGTGTAGGAACTTTAGACACTGCAGTACACAACTGTCCCCCTGCATGCTTTTTTCAGTCTTCTGAGAGCTCTTTCATCTAGTGAAGCAAGACTCCTCCTCTCTGTCTTCTGCTGTGCATGTAATGAGTACAAAGATTCAAAATGCAAAAACAGTCCAACTTTTTTACAGTTGACAGCAAAATGCATTACCATTAATATTTCCTCTGCTCCCTACCAAATACTATTCAAATGTCCTCCTTTATCCTTCTGTTGAACAAGCTCGAAGACCTGAATGATCCAAATCATCCTACTGAGATGTTTCTACATTAATTAAACTATCATATCCAAGTCTCACATGAGTCAAGATAATTTCTTTTGGAAATAACGGTTTGAGGAGAGGGAAGAATACTGATAAAGTAACTTTAAAAAGACAGCATTGAAAAACATGGAATAAAAGCCCATAGTACTAATAAGATTACCCTGAAAAGTCAAATAATTAGTAAAAGATCTGACAAACATGATTGCCTTTTATTTTTGAAGACTGCACTGTAAAACAACTTTGAAAGAAAGAAAAGAAGAAGAAAAATTACTTAATGTAAGCATCATTAATTTACTTTGCACTGTTAGGATGCTCCAAGTGAGACAGAGAGGCTTGCTGGAATTTGTGGGAGATGATAGAAATTCTAATTATGAACAGAAGGACTTCACTACCTATCCTCCTCCACTGCAATACTGACTTTCATTGCCAGCCTCATGGAAATACTTTTTAATGCACTTCTTTTACCTTAAAACCGCCTTCCTACTTCTATTGCATTGCTATTGCTCCCGTCTGTCCAAATTATGCTATCAGAGGCTATCATATATTTTATGGGAATAAAATATAGATATTTCTAGCACATAAGTTTGTTTGCTATCATTGTAAATAGATTCATTTCATCAGGATCACTGAATTTCACGGGTTCTTGGTATACTCCTTTTGTAAACATTTGCAGCTTGAAATATGGCTTTAAGATAGCTGAAAGGAGAATGATATTGCGAGGGGGATTTCCTCCTGCTTTGTTGCATTCTTTCTGTCATTTAATGATGCTGCCTTTCTCAGAAGAGATGTATGTAAAAAAAAAATCACATAACACAGGCAGAAAAAATGCAAAAGCACCATCGCACCTTAATATTTCTTGTCATAAACTGTGTAAGGACAGGATATTCTCAGAAATACAACTCTTACAGAAACATTAAACACAAAGAATGTGTACAGGGTAAGGTTAACAATGACTCTGTCAAAGTCAAAATCCGAAAGACCCTTAACAGTAAAGAGAATCAAGCCACATTTAAATAAGAATGGTTGAAACAACACAGTGCAATCCAACCCCTGCCATGAATCTTGCTCAATCACTTCTGAGTAAAAATTAAATTCCAACTGCAATTATGGTCCTTCTCCAAAAGAAAGAATTTTTATAGACAGCCTGACCTACTGGTGACAACCTTCAATTTACCAGATACCAAAGTGCTATTTCTTTTTCTATAGCTTAAAATAATCTACGTAATGTTAAATTGCACCTCATTCATGCTGCTCTTGATATCCTTCTGAAAAGAAGGTCATTCAAAGCAGTATTTATATTTTGAAGGAAAAAAGAAAATTGCAGAGTCAAAAGATTTTTCACTGCTGGAGAGTGACCATAGCACTTTGCATTCTACTAACATAGTGAGTTACAACAAACTTGAATGTATGCAACTGAGTGAGAGAAAATTAAGATATGGGAACACACGTATGGAAGCTTTAACACTGTAATCAGGTTTTTAACTGAATACCTTTCCTGGAAGTATCAGACTTGTTAAACCATAGCTGGAAGAAATGTTAATGTCTTCTGTGAGATACAGGTCTAGAGGATTGCTGGATTCAAAGGACAAAGGATCATTCCAGAAGCAACAAATTGTTTCCTGATTTTAAGATTGTTAGGATGGAAAGCAACAAATGTTGAGATTTAATAATAAGTACTTCAGAAATCAAACCAGATACAAAACCAGATAATTTCCACCCTTGTTATACTTAATTTTCATAGAATCATAGAATGATTTGAGTTGGGATGGACATTGAAGATTATCTAGTTCCAACCTTCCTGTTTTTTAAATGGATAATAAATAGGACAATTGAGTGGTTGCTCAAACAGTCGGATCATAATTTTTGAAGAGTTCATGTGAGAAAACACTTTATGCGTATTCAATATGCATTATTAGCCCCTCCCTGATGCTCAGCATCTTTTTTTTTTTTTTTTTCTGAAGAACTGCATCTCAAAAGAGCAGGAGCAACAGCATCACTATTACAAAATCGTTTTTGTTACTTTGTCAGTCTGAAGAGACAATTGGAAGGGTTTTAAACAAGCACATGCAAATCTTGTTAGAATCCCAGAGACTTGGAAATCTAGAAGAGCAGATTTAATACCTGTGCTAGGACTCCTGCTCCTTGCAAGCTGTGCTAATGCAATGCTGTGATTTAGTCCTCTCACTATTGCAAACACCTTTAGGAGATCCCTGCAAACCCAAACAGATAAAGCTTGCATTTATATTTAAGCTGTGTAAATGTTTTTAACTGGAAAAGGCCTATACTCTTCATACACATATTCCCATACTACTGGACCAATTCATTTGGGAGTATGGATCTAGATGTTCAGCAAGTAACTTCTTGATATAACAGTATAGAGGTGCTTTAAGTTGCAACTTGAATAAAAATCAATTTACCTTCTCTGTCTTCATACCATAAAATAAATCATTTAGAATAAAGTATCTAGTTTGTGATAAGCACAATCATTCTTCGGACTCCGCTCTACTGATTCTAATGCACTTAGCTACCACCATGCTGATAGACACCAACATTTAGAAAACTCTACCAGAAATCTTGATTTGAAATTTGAAACCAAAAAGGGAAAAAAAAACCAAACTAAAGGGAAATGCACCCTTAGATCTGGGAAAATAATTGACTTGAGAATTTTACCAGCCAGGAGAAAGTGATGATATGCTGCTTAATTTTGAGAATTTAAGACTGTCACAAATGTTCACTTTTATACTTAGTCTTCAGAATTTTCCAATGTTAACAAGGACAATCCCAATTTACAATTAACAATGTAAGAGCAAAATATTTCTTCAGTGAGAATAGAAACATTATGTAAAACATAATATATTTACCTTATGTGAATGAAAAATAAGCCTTCTGGTTGAAAAATATTCAGGGTCAACTAAATAATCTCTGCAAAATCTACTTTCTCATGGCAAAATGTATTAATTTTCAGTTTGTTATAATCAGGATCAACTTACACTTTACTACTTCCAATTTTCAAACCATCCTAGTACAGGCTGTTACTACATGGTCATTGACATACAAATACAGATGTGATGATGCAACTTTCAGAAGCCTTGGGTGTATTAAAATGTATTCAGGTCCTTAGTCACGGAGCACATCAATCTGATGCAAGTATTAAACATACTATTTATCTAAAAATTTGTTATCCTTGTTTAACTGATGAAATGGCTCCAGGATTTAAATTATCCATTACTTACCCCTGCTCTTTGAACTTCCAAGAAAATTGCTCTTTGAAATGATTTCTCCCACACTGCCAATTCGCTGCCCAGCTCTACATTGAAATAATGAGTCTTGCCATGTCCAACCATAACACTGAAACAATACGGCCTCTGGTCTTCAAGATCAAAGTCCTGATGAATACCTAAATATAAGTTTGCTTGCAGCCAGCAATCATCAGCAAGCCAGAGCTGAAAGACATGTTTCAGTATATGATTCTTCATCTAGCAAAAACAGATAAAGCAACATTGTCTTCTGTATGTAACAGGTACTCCGATACATTATGTCATTCTGTTAATAATTACCTTAAACAAATGTTCTGAAAATTAAGTAATAATTTTACAGACGACTTATCTCTTTGCTTGTTATTCACTTCACCTTGTATCAAGTAATCTGGGCTACTTCTGCAGTTCCAAAATACAGCCAAAGTTACCTAAGCAATATATGCAATACCAAGGAGAATGCATTAATTTATCAAGAACTGAAAGGCTAATTCTGGAAATGATAATTTGAGCTTTCAAATGCCCTCTAAGAGTTGTCAGTGCTGTTCAGCAGCTACAAGGGGAGTGAAGTGAGATCCTACCAGCACCTTTAAGATGAAGAAGAGAAACTTCATGCTATTTTTTTATAATTAAAAAAAATAAATAAATCCCTGTAACAGAATGTTTTGTAAATGAAAACAAATTCTTACCAGAAACTTTCAAGACTTCATTGATTATCACACATGTAAATAAAAAGAAAATTAAATAAAAAAAATACTGCATACATATTCATGTATTTTCAGATGGGAACTGAAAATATTGCTTGTTCTGGTCAATTACTGAATAACATAAACTAGCAAATATAACGTTCTTCAATTTACCCAAGTCAATCAAGTTAATTGTAAACTAAGGATGCTTTGTGGGGCACCTCAGAAGCAGCCACCAAGGTACACAGCATTTTGTTGTTAAAAATGGCCCTCCAGCTATCCAAGAACAGTCTTGAGGAAGTTCAAAATTTATTTTACGATGCTCCTTTAGACTGTTGAAAGTGAAAAATGGAACAAAATACCTATACATAATCTGATACACAGCAGCTATGGAGTGACAGGCTTTACATCAACATCTGCTTCACAACTCAATGCCGCTCATTCTGGCTTGCAGAACATTATCTTAATATTTTTTACCTTGTGTGTGAAAATGAGATGTGTGAAAATATCAGGTAATAAAACAACATAGAATGACTGTAAGAGAGGTGGCTTTTAAAAATGTGTCTAATATTCTCACCCTGAAAAATACAGGTTTTCAGGAACAGTTTCAGTAAATATGGAGTATGAGGCAAGGTATAGGAAGAAATATACGTGATAAAAGTGATAACGTTTTCAGTCATCTGTTTGTTACTACTAAATGCCCGTGAATAAGCAAGGGCATGAGATATATGCACGTTTGTGTATGCAAGTGTGTACCAATATGTACGTATGCACATCTATAAATCTAAATCACATATACAAATCTAAAACATGGCAAATATTTTGTTTTAAAATGTAATTTCCATATTGGATTCTTATTTTTCATGTCTAACTATTGTGTCATAATAAACACAGATGACAAAGTGTGTAACAGGTGCACCTCTCCTTAAAATGCATCTTTTGTGAAAAGATCTAATAGTGGTCTCCATCACAGCTTTACACTAGTTCTAACTAGCTTCTGAAAATCCTTAAGAACACTCTCTCCAAATGGCAGTTTTTACAACATAAACTACATTTTTCAGTCTCCAATGTAGAAACCCTAACTGCTTAGGATTTGTTCCTATTTTTTGGATTTACTCAGTTTGCCTCACTGTCATTTCTGCCAAAGAATCAACAGAAAAGAGGTTGAAGAGTTGAATTTGAGCTTTTGCACTTTAACTAATGTATTCATGAAGACTGGCAATTAAGCATTCATTTGTTAAAATGTCAAGAACATTAAAGAGTTGAATCCTGGGTAGTTTACTTCCCACTGCTTTTTCTTTATGAAAAAGTAGCACAGAATTTGCTTTAAGGATAGATTATCCTTGAAATCATGAGACTATGCAAGGAAGGACTGAGTTTCAAAGCAGTAGTAACATTTAAAGAAGTTAAAAATCCAAAACTCAAACCACAACCAAATCTTTTCAAAAGACATAATGAGTTTATATTTCGTTGTTGCCTGACTTATTTTCCAGAAAAAAAGTAAATTTTAAAAAAGATTAATGGACAGAACCTCCCCCCTCCACCCCAACACAGTCACACTCAATGATTGCAGGCTTACAACAGAATAAAAACAGGCAGTGATGAGCTGAAAAATTGGCAACTGACATCAGCAGTTCTTTTAGCAGTTTGTTAAAGGGACTGACATCTCTCTAAAAATGCAGGTGTAGGCTCATTTGAGAGATATTTTTTGTAGATTTCTATCAAATTCCATGCGCTCCTTGATCTGCTCTCTGTTGGTTGTGTGCTCCTTCTTCTGTTGGCTGTAACTTCATCACTTTTACAGTTTCTTTTTTGTTTGGTTGGGTTTTTGTTTGTTTGTTTTGTTGGTGGTTTTTTGTTTTGGTTTGGTTTTTGTTTTCTTTTTAATCAGTCAGAAAAACTGGTGCAGGAAACATGCCCATGTTTCTGTAAGTCAGTTTGGCACAATTAGCTTGAGCAATCAGGACACAGAAACTCCTTGCCACCCCATTCTTTGAAGAATTTGGATGCTTAGGGATACAGAGAACTTCTCTCTATGATGAACAGGGCAATAAAGGAGAATGGAGTGTTATTGTTAGGACTGTGAATTTTTTTTTTTATGTTTCCTTTTATTTTTTCTTTCTGTAAATTGCCCTGAATAACTGTGTTGAATCAGGAAGAAAATCCAACCCAAACCAAAAAACATAATCTGCTCTCCTTCAGTGCAATGTTAAGTCAGGACCTGTACAGGTAACAGAGCAACAACCTTCCTTCTCCACATTAGTACAGGGTTGAAGGATGAGCAGCAGAGAGGACAGCAGCTGGTGAGAAATAAAGCTGCTTTGTAATTTTTCAGTGAAAACAGCATTTTATCTAAAAGACCAATATTTTTGGTTCTGGTTTTGTTTTTTTCCTGCTAATATGTTTCGTTTTACTCTCTTAGGCTCTCATCTAGCCGTACCTCACCTGCAAAGCTGATTAGCAGATAGAGAAATAAATTAATCTGTCTGATGCAATTTATTAGAAAATATCTTCTGTAAGTCAATTCTTTAAACATACCACTAAGGTTTTGCCCAAAATCCTTGCATGGGACAAATTAAACAGAAACCATGATGTTGTCTCTAGGTGGTGGAAAAATATCAAGAATTCTGTAGCACATAAATGCACCATGTTGCCCTTTGCAATGTCAAACCCACTGTAATACTCGGAAATTACACATGATCTAAAAAGGACATAATTTAATACTTCTAATTACTGAAATTACTAAAGTATCTTTATGTAGATCAGGAATTACAGTAATAGCAATCTCCATCACATTCACTTAAGAAACCCACTAAGAAAAAAGTGATATCCAGCTTCATTATGCTTAGCTGATGCCACATATACTTTATACAACCAGCTCTAATATTGAAAATTTTCCTCAAAATGAAAGCATTTTAGTAACTTGCAGACTTAGAGCTTAATCCATTCTCTTATACTTACATAGCTAATGCACTAGCAATTACAAATACTTTTTAACAACAGATGAACTATTTGAATGCTATCTGCTCCTAGTTAAGATTAACTTGACTTTACCATCAACAGGAAAAGGCAAGCTTTCTTTACTAAATAATATCATTGCAATTGCTAGGAAACCTACCTTTTGAATTTTAAATAGAACCTCACAGAGGTTATAGATTTTTTCAGCTCGCACCCAGTCTAGTGTGCTTACCTATAATATCAAAAAAAAATATTAGGAGCACATTCTTTACACTAAAATCATACACTAAAATATTAGGAACAAATTCTTTACACTAAAATAAAAAAATATAAAATATTTCACCCATCATTGTTCTATGCATGCTCTAAATATAATATCGGCAAATTACTACATTTAATATCTGGCATTTAGAAAAAACTGTCAAATAGCATTCAATATTTACAGAAACAGCATCTGCAGGAGTCTTACTATAATCAGATGGATTTCATTAGAAGATTTTTAATTGATTTTTTTCCCCCATTATTACTACAGTATGATGGAGACATCTTTGTAATCTCCGTGATAAGTTATATATTTATTTTCCAGTATGCTAACACAGAAAACCCAGAGTATCAAACCCAGTCATTCAGTTTCATGTCTCAAAAAAATCTTACAATCAAAAGACCAAGAAATGTTCCTAATTTTATATTTGAGTTTACATAGACTAGGGCACCAATATCTTAATATTTCTACCAGAAACTGAAAAGGGCTGTGATTGCAATATTTGAAATCAAGAATGTAACCTCTGTGCTTAATAATGGATATAAAAAAAATTTTGGTTTTCTTTTGATTTCATTACTTTATCCTGTTGACATGATAGGCTGCTAAAATTAATGGTCAGAATATTTGAAATTTCCCTAAATTCTAGTTCATGATATAATATAATATAATATCTTTTTTCTTTTAAAAACAGTACCTAGCCTATGTAGTTTCATAGGAAAAATGCAAGGGGAATGCACATTATTTTGCTTATATATTTCAGAGCAAAATACTAGCTCTTGGTGAATGCACAGGAATGGTTGTATATGTGAAGAATTTGACTAAATTGTAACTCAGACTTTTAACACATGGATATAAGTTTTTTGGTGCCTCTAAGAGCAACTTGAATACTAGAGCACATGCAGCTTTTTCCTGTTTTTGCAGCCTCCCAAAATGAAGAAAACAGAAAAAATTATTTAGGTAAAGCAAAATTTGACTGTAAACCATCTGGCCTCTGTGGATGAAACTTAACTAGGAAAAACTATGAAATTCAATACCATATTCTTTTTCTCTGTATTCAAAGTGCCATATAGTTCACCTATAATAATCAGTCTTGCTCCTGATGTTTTGCATGAAGATCAGCATGGGCTTTCCTTTAATTTACTTTTAAACTTGAATTTCCAGGTATTTGTAAATTTTAAACCATTAAGGCAAAATTGTAATAAAATGCTGAAAATCTAAACCAGTACAGCACTTAGGAGCAGACTGATGTGACTTCTATAGTTGTTAAATGTTATTTCAGAGTGCTGTTGAAGGAGTAACATGAACTTGGTGCTAGTTTATTTCTTATCTTAAATGCTGTTATGTCCACTAAAACTGAAACTAATTAACATTATTATTGAGCAAATCTCACAGCTATGTGTTTCAAAGCAGCGTTTCAGAATTTACCTGAATTCTTTCTTCTTCATGAGGAAACCATCCCACCTAACTTTAGACATCAACAATGTCTAATCTCAACAAACCAACCTAATTCTTGATAAACTAATCTTAATGTCAATATACTGGGAAAGAATTAAAAAAAAAAAAAAGGTAGCTTTTTCTCCCAGTTAGTCTCTAGCTTTAGATTAGATTTAGGTCTTTATCTTTGAGATTACTAAATTTATTTGAGATGAATCACCTATTGCAAATGGGACTGAAGACCTTTGGGAAAGCAAATTCTATCACAACATCTTTTCAGGACATAAAGGGACTCATATTGTAGGGTTCTCCATTTGACAGTTTTTATATTTTAACAATCAAACAACATCTCTTGAATACAATGCATGTGATATAATATGTAAAACTATGTTATGTATTTTCTCTTTCCGTTTTACTATGAGCAATTTATCATAAATTAAAGCTTGAAATATTACATATTGTTACCTTAAAAAGTCCTAAGTACTATTTTAAAGGAACTTCATAAAATTTAAATCTAATGTTAGCTGTTTTAGAAAGTTAAAACAATTTTAGATATTGCACTTGTCCTCCCATCGCTTCATAAAATATCAGTTTTCAGTCATAGATTTCTAATTTTTAGATATCTGTTACTTTTTTTCCTTCTAGGAAGGTCCATTCAGCATTTTATCTGAGTTCTGTTTTTTAAGTTTTGCTACAAGTAAGAAATAACACAAGTTTAGAAACAACTAAAACTGAGGAATTATAAAGCTGATTCATAAAGAAATATTGTACATTTAATCATGCTCACATACAGCAAGTACTGCAGGTTTTTGCTTAATCTTATTTACAGGGAAATATTTTTTAGTTTGGTGAGTGTTTTGAGAAGCAAATTATTAAATAGTACAGGCTTTGGCCCATTACTTTTGATCCTCAAAAGGCATCTTAATGTTTATTGCAAAATGAGATTTACAGCCTAGAATGGCAGCTAGTTCATTATTTGGTCTTGAATTTCTCAAAGGGAAAGGTTCTTTTCAATCTATCTCAGTTAAAAGCAGGAGAATCCTTAATGCCTATTAGTGGTTAGAGAAGATATAAAAGCATAAGCACCGACTTAATCTGCTGTTTCTGAAACTGAATTTAGTGATGCAGACTATAACCTAAAAGCTGTTGAGACATGACTGACCTTTCACTTGCTCATATACTTTGTTTTGATTCACGAATATTAATTTAAACCATTGAGATTTTTTGCTGCTACTAATGCTGCTACCACAGACAATGGCGACACTGCTGTGCCATTAAATTCACTCTGAATACTTCAGCCTTCTCCCCATTATCCTGTGCATCTTTCATCCTTGGACTCTCTGTAACCTCTTATGACTTTTTCATCAAAGATAGCTATTGATGCTGATAACTGTCAGCAGTTACCTATATAAACCAAGATATTCTTTTACTGAATATGTCAGGGAAAGGCTACTATACTTATAACCAAGAGTGAAACAGTCTGAATATTGTAGAGTGCAAGGTCATCAGGAGAACACGAATTACATGTTGAGGAGGATTTTAAGGAGGGGAAACAAACATACTAAAAAGGGATACTAGAATCCAAAGTGACAGTTGACATTATTTATAGTTTTCTCAGAACTACCATAGTATATCCAAGCTTAAAATGTCATTGTTATAGATTGCATTTAAAAAAAAAAATCACAAATGATCATATACTTCTAGTCAACAAGAAGAGATGGAAAGAATCAGAAAAGTTCGAAAAAGTGCAGTATCCCTCATTTGCTTTAAAGGATGTTTCAGTTTATTGCAGGCTTCTTCATCTTCATGCATTTAATAACTGGGTAAGGATAAGTAACTAAGGTAAATAAGGTACTGAAATATATTTCTTAAGCAATAAGTTTTCCCCATTATTTCCACTTGGAATGTAGGTATTCCATACATTTCAATTTCTTGGGATTATTTTAGCATAACAAGGTAATTTTTTTTAGTAAAGCATTTGACAAAATGTTTTGAAAAAGAAATATTCAAAATTAGTCACTTAATAAGACATACTTTCAGTTATACCAATTTGGTCCTTCCTGGAAGAGCATCAAAAATAACATCAAAATTCATGGAAGTACCAATTACCATTCATTGAGTTTCCACTTTAACTCTTGTTTATCTAATATATGAATTTATGACCAACAGTAGCTGAATGTTATTATTATAAATTTGATGGATGGACCAACCAGTGGATAAAGAATTAGCTGGATTGCCACAAGCGTCAACAGCTTAATGTTCAATTGGATACCAGTAATGAGTGGTGTCCCTCGGGTGTCAGTGTTGGGACTGATCCTGTTCAACATCTTTGTCAGTGACGGACAAAGGGATTGAGAGCACCCTCAGAAGGTTTGCCAATGACACCAAGCTGTGTGGTTTGGTTGATATGTTAGAGGAAAGGGATGCCATCCAGAGGGACCTTGACATGCTTGAGAGGTGGGTCAGTGCCAAGCTTTTGAAGTTCAACCATGCCAAGTGCAAGATCCTACACTTGGGTAGGGGCAATCCCAGGCACAGCTACAGGCTGGGCAGAGAAGAGTTTCAGAGAAGCGCTGGTGTATTGGTTAATAAGAAACTGAACATGAGCCAGCTTCAGTGTGCGCTCACAGCCCAGAAAGCCAACCGTATCCTGGGCTGCATTAAAAGGAGTGTGACCAGCAGGTTGAAGAAGGTGATCCTGCTGCTCTACTCTTATCTTGTGAGACCCCACTTGGAGTATTGTATGCAGTTCTGGTGTCCCCAACTTAAGAGGGAGCTGTTGGATCAAGTTCAGA
Source organism: Brotogeris chrysoptera (assembly GCA_030323915.1). Classification (NCBI taxonomy): domain Eukaryota; kingdom Metazoa; phylum Chordata; class Aves; order Psittaciformes; family Psittacidae; genus Brotogeris; species Brotogeris chrysoptera. The sequence goes on along the minus strand of JARCZZ010018972.1, from coordinate 1,425 downwards.
GAAGGGCCACAAGGATGATCAGGGGGCTCGAGCACCTCCTCATATAAGGGCAGGCTAAGAAACTTGGGGCTGTTCAACCTGGAGAAGAGAAGGCTGTGTGGAGACCTCATAGCAGCCTGCCAGTATCTAAAGGGGGGCCTACGAGGACGCCGGAGATGGACTTTTCATCAGGGACTGCAGCGATAGGACAGAGGGACAATAGGTTCACACTTAAACAGGCGAAGTTCAGGTTAGATATAAGGGAGAAGTTCTTTATTGTGAGAGTGGTGAGACACAGGAACAGGTTGCCCAAAGAAGTGGTAAATGCTCCATCTCTGGCAGTGTTCAAGGCCAGGTGGGACAAAGCTTTGGGCTACATGGTCTAGTATGAGGCCCACGGCAGGGGGTTTGGAAGTAGGTGATCTTAAGGTCTTTTCCAATCCTAACCATTCTATGATTCTATGATTTTATGTTTTTTGTTGAAAGACCAATTGCTTACCTAACACAATGCATTATGTGTTATACTGAATACGTGGGTTTGTAGATATTTGGATATATTATTCCTCTCAGAAAGACTCCAAAATAACATATTTGTAAACTCACAGATAAAAGTGAGCTGATCACAAAGATTATAAAAAAGAGCAAAGATAGAAAAATAGGAACCCAAAGTTACAATTTTAAGTCCATTGCGAGAGACTGAAGCATGTAGTTCCAAAAGTGCCAAATGTTGCAGTACTTTTTACTTCAGCATGAGTTGCTGTAAGTTCTTAATGTTTTAAAAACTGGCATTACATTGGATTTCTGAGGATAAACAAACTTTTAACATATAGTTTTACCTGGTTAGTCCAATTAATCTCAGATGTACTTAGCTTTAAATGTTTCTTAATCACTGATTTTTTCTTTATAGAGTTATCATTTAAAATAGAGAAAACAATAAAATTAAATTCATTTTGACACATACATGTAGTAAACAAAAAACTGAAAAGTTACTTCCTAGAAGAGAATTCTGCAATTATAATATAGGTGTAAAAGACTTTCATGCCTATACAGGAATCAGCACTAAAGGATTGACTAGATATGAGACATAAATATGGGGTGCATGTAAAAGTGAGTCATACTTCCAAACTCCTTAAAGTCAAAGGGAACTAATACATTGGAGTTTCTGTGAACACTGAATCTGTATGTAGAATTCTCCACTGTCCCCCTATATATATATATGTATACACATACAAATAAAATAGAACACATTTAAAGAGTAAAACTTGGGGAAAAAAGATCAAAATGGCTGTAGTACTTATTACTGGAATACAGGGAATGCTGCATTATCTGACAATTAAGCTGAAACATCTGACCCACCTAGAAGTACTAAAAAAGGTTTAGGCAAAAGATTAAATAGTTTTAGCTCAGGAGCAATTAATTTCACTGGTCTCTCCACTCTTCAATGGA
>JARCZZ010018971.1:0-11585 GCA_030323915.1 Brotogeris chrysoptera | reverse complement strand
GTAGATGTTTACACCAACTTAATGGGTTCATTGACTTAGCAATCACCCTGTCCCTCCACCCATCAGCCAGTTTAACTATGCCCATCCCCAGGTCCCGTTTTTCTATTTTATTTTTCTTACACTTTTTGTACTAAGGTCCTATGGACCTAAAACCGCCCTCAAGCACCCCCAATACAAAGCCATAACCTTATTTAGAACTGATTACATTTTGTGCTTTTGTGCGTCCTCCTTTCACTCTAGATCACTGCCCAAAACAAAGGAGAACTAGGAAGAGTCAACAGTGTAAAGACAGTAGATAGGAAATATGGGCATCAAAATAACTGGGAGAAAATCGCTGAACATTAATGCAACAAAACTAAATAAATCACTTCTTGGTTGCTTCTAAGCAGCCTCAGTGCTTGCTGAATACAGCTCACCACTGATCTTCCCTGATCTCAGGTTAATCTCTCCTTATTTTTCTCCTAGTTTAGACAACAGAAGAAATCCCAGACATAGGGGGAAGAACTTCTACATGTCTGAAAAGCGATATCGAATTGCAATTGCAAGCGATTGACTAACAAGTTGTTGCAAAGGCCACATCAATAAACTGAGATAAGGAGTTGCACCGGCCCCCTCTCTCATGGATGAGCTCATGGGAGGGGTCAGGTACCAGCAGATAATTAGCATTAAAAGGATTCAGGTAATTGAGTCTGGTTGCAACAATGACAAAGGTAAGAAGACAAGAATGTTACTCCCCCTCAGGCCACACAACATCACAAAATGGTTTTGCTCCAGTTTTGGGACTCGTAACATCCCTGCTTTTAGGAAAGAAAAATGAGAATCAAAGAAATTACTTTCTTTGATGCGTTAACACACATACTGTATAAGCATATGCATTCTGTACATACAAGAATACAATGTATTTTCCCAGCACGTGTAAAGCAGGATCTGAGAGCATAATATAGCCAGCACAGTGTCTCTACTAGACAGGAAGCAGCCTGCGTTGCCACCTAACCCGATAAAAGCCTCATGGCACTCATGTTCATATTTGTTGGTTTTTGCTGTTGATTATAGTGCAAACAATTAAATTCTTCATCTCAATTCCTCAAGCAATGATGTCCACATGATCGGCCAGGGAAGCTGAATGGTATTATTTCAACCCACTTACTGCAGCACTTGCATGCAGCAGGGTAAAAAACAAATGTGATAGGGATTCAGACTTTGGTGGTAAAACTACTAATGTTTATTATGAAGAGGTGTGGCTAAATGAAGGTGTTACTAAAGAAAAAATCCCCTTCACCTAAAAGCTAACAATGGTCAGAGAATGCTCTCAACTTCCAACTTCTAAACAAAGACAACTGTGCACGTATCACTCCAGGCTCCAACAAGAGCCATCTCTCCATAGCGTCATGGTTAGAATAGCGGCTGTTAACAAGGTACTTAAGGAGTCCACCTGCCTCAGGGATGGATACCTGGTTTTGTTAACACTGATATTACTGGGTTTTCTCTCCTATTTCTTCTTTCTCTGACACAGGATATAGGTGGGGTTTGCAATCACTTGGCAGTAGCGAGGAGGAGCCTTCCGACTGTCGCCTAACAGTGATCGGAGTTAACAAAGCTTCTTTCTGTCTGACCTGTCCTAAACCGTACTTGCTTCTTTACACAGTTGGAGCCCCCACGTTCTCCGACAAGAAGTAATCACTCTTTGGAAATGGTAATGTATGCAATGTTGAAATTCATACATACATTATTGATACAACTGATTGAAAATTCACCAGATAAACTACTCGCGATTATTATTCTGCTGTCTATTTTTTTCATGTGTGAATTATGTACCTCTGAGAATAAATTGCTTGTACTTGAGAAAGAGATCACTGAACCAGTATAATCTTTACTTGACATGTCAAGATATGGTAAGAAGTGTATACCCATTCTTCTGTGATATGGGAGTATACATCTAATTGAGGACTTGGGTTTAATACTACCATTAATATTTTGTAAAGTGCTTACAGGCCAGGATAGATAAAGGCACATTGCAGTCTATGAGAAAATCAGAAATGGAAAACAGGCTATAAAATATAACTATGAAAACAGTGATATTAGTGAGTGTATCTGTCTGCATGTGCAATTCACCAATTAGTTTCCATATACCTGCAAAATAAGTTTGACCTCATTCTAACCCTCATATTATGGTCGCTTGTGTTTGAGCAATCATCCTTTTTATATGAATAATCTAATTCCAGTAAGAGCACATTACTCTGAAGAATATAACTGTGCAGATGTAGGTCTCTCTACTTAAGTATCACAATAACTAAAGTTAAAAAAGCAAGCTTATTTTCACCTGTTAATGTTTCCAGAATTAGCAAAGGACAACAATATACCTGTATTCAGATCTTTTTTATCTTAAAATATTTTTATAGTAAAAGCAATATCAAGGTTTCAAAGATTTGTTTTCTTTCTTTTTTTTTTAATACTTACATGTGTAAATACTTCTGGTGCAGAGGTAAAAAGCTGGGCAAATCATCAATATTCTAATTTGCTGGACAGCTAGAAAACAATCAAACACAAAACCAGTTTGTATCATAGCAACCTGATTCTCCTTATCCAGAATAAAACAGGAAGTTGCTTCCCATCAATTTTCTTCAATGTTTAATTGAGGAAGGAGACTAAAATACACACAAGCTAAGACTCAAAATACTTAGGAGTGTTATTATTAAAAGGAAAAGAAATATGGCAAGGGATAAATTTCTCTAAAGATTCTCTAAAGAACAAAACACTTCAGTTTTCTTATTCTTCCCTGAACCTTCTCAGGAATACTGACAAAGATCAGCAAACCAGTATTCAGTAGACAGACATTTCAGTAGCCACAGCATGAATTTATTCCTCGTTCATCCACTTGGCCTCCCTTTCAAAGGAACCATCTCATCAATTGCTTTTGAACATCTCATTTAGGAAACTACTTGGGCCTAACTTCAGCCACTTTGTACTAACATGTTCCAACATGCTGGAAAGGTGTAGTTCTGGCCCAAAATGGACAAAGCATTCTGCCCTTTACAGCTTCATCTAGTAGTGTGCAAGACTATTTAGCACCACGCAGACCAGGAGCAGAAGTCTATCTAGCCTCTATCTTATCCATTTATCCTGAAGCCACAGGAACATCAGTGTGGTTTCAAGTTAGCTCAGAATCCTTAGTACCCTTAGAACAGAGGTTAGAGTCATTTGCTGAGTTCAGACTGCAACAGCAGACAGCTCATCCAGCAGCTGCAAAAGACAACAAACTCTTTAAATGAATTATTGTATCTAATTGGCACAGCCTGCAAGATACTGCAGGAAAAAAAAATTCTAAATATATTCACTACTGATCACATTAGGAAAAAATAAGAGACCCAATAAAACAAAACATTCACACCAGGTTAGTTTTTCCAGAACAAATGCCCAGTGTTCTTAATTTGTTTCTAAAGATGTATTACCAATGACTTCACACAAACCCCACTGAAGTAATCATTTTGCCTGCAACTATAGCAACACGAGTACTGAATCGTTTAAGAACTGAACTAACAAACCTACCCACCAAACCTCTATGGCACTGCCCATGGGCTCTCCACCAGCCTGGCGCACTTCTCAGCTCTGTGGACATTCAAGCTGGTCCTTCTCATATCCCCCTCCTCCTCCCCACCTTCCCTGCCTGTTTTTCTGTAGCAGCACTCCAGCCACACGAGCTGCACTGCTAGGTCTCAGTTGCTTCAAGATGAGCCCCTCTGAACCCTGTTTTACCATATCCGAGGCTTCCCCTGCTCCCATCACCCTGCACCACTCATTTTCCACCCTGTCTACTCCTGCCTCAATTCACTGTGGCCTGTAACCACCACTCCTGGTTTCCCGCTCTCAACAGATGGCTGGCAGCCAGCTAGCAAAGATGCTCTTGCCGCCCTTTCCTAGATGGATCCCATCAGGATCCTACCTAGGCCTCCCAGCCCCACCATTGACATTCACAGGGGTACACAGCAGGGCTAATGGCCCCAGAGCTGGACAAGCTGCACAGCCTCTCCACAGCATCCTGGGTGCCCAACAAGCATCCAAAGGAGCAGCAGGGGTTCACTGCCACCATCCTTGTTGCAGGGTGGCTCCAAGGCCTCCACAGACAGGTTCCACCCTTCAGCAGCCACCAGGGCACCAAGCCCTGTACATCTGCAGGAGAATGAGCTACCTTTCACAAGGGCCAAGCCTCCGCCATTTCAGGATTCTCTGTTCCAAGCATGGCTGCATAGTGGTGGGGGCTCAGGCACTGTCTCCCCAGATCATCCTTGAGGATCCTATCAGTCTTCATACCCCCTTGCTACCCTGCCTGCCCACCAGCTCCCTCAGCTCCAGGCTCCTCACACAGCACTGGCCCTCACAGACCAAGGTGCCACAGGGCCAAAGCCTCCAAGGCAGCTGTCCCAGGTGGTGCTGGACAATTCCTGGGGAAGAAAGCCCCCTCTCATTCCCATTAATTTCAGCAGTGCTATGCTAGACTTGGAGAAGCCATCGATTTTGGCAGGAGCAGGGGTATTGATCGCCTTCAAGATCAGCCTCCTTCACTGCAAAACCATTTAGATGGGCTGGTGACATCCTCCAGCTCCTAACCTGCTAATGTAGTTTCAGGGAGTTGGTGTGCATCGAATGGCTACTCTTACCTGACAGACACCCCCAGCTCAGGGCTATCCAGAATGTCCTTTGGCACCAGCTGCACAAGCTAGCAATGTATTAGTCCAGAGATTTTTACTGATAAAAATCCTCTTCTGAAGCAATTTGTCTGGATCAAGTTTTGCTATGTCAATTTTTAAACTTAATTAACTGTGGTCTCAATAAAAGCAAGATTAAGAACATAATGATTAATTAGATCCTTTTAGGTAAAGCAATGGCTGAATTAGCTAAATAAAAATAGCAGAGAAGCTGGCAAGATAACACCCCACTAATGGATGTAGGCTTGTCATACAAAAGCAAATGCAAGAAGCATTATGCATTAGCACAACAGAAATAACTACAACATTAATCATTGGAAGTATGCAAGTTATACACAGCTGCTTCTTATACAAAGGTATAGCTATTGTAATGACACCTTACTCCAGGGGGGGGAAAAAAGGGAAGCTTCAGCCTCTCCATATGATGTTAGAATTTAAGAATTAAATTTATTCAGACAAGGAATCAGGGACCAGTCCTATTAACCTGTATTTCTAAGATGAGGTATTACATAGATGAAGATAATTCACATCCTTTTTTCTCTTATTTCTGTGGGAGTAATAGGCCTTTAGTTATCCAGTATTGCACATCAATATCAATTATTATTGTAATTTTTTTAAGCTGTTCTGAGATTGAATTCTTTTCTCTGAATCTTAGTTTATTTTTTATTTCCACATTCCTATACTGTATGAACACATACAAAATATCAATTCCAAACATTCTGGTCACTGGGTAGAGCTCTAGGAAAAAGACAAACACCAATCATTAGGACAGAAACCCTAGCAGGTCTTTCTTTTTAAGAGTTCAGAATTGCATTCATGCAGATTTCTGTGAACTGATATCTGAGACACCAGTTTCTCCCATGTTCCTTTTTAAGTTAAAGCTCATTCTTCTATCTTTTGCAAATTTTAGTTCTTAAAAAATTGACGTTATCATCTGCTTGGAAAGCATTTTAAAAGCACAGGTTATTATGTAGCTATAGAAGAGTTGCTATGCAATGGTCAATTTCATAGGTAAATCAGGATTCTAGTTTACAGAAGTCGGGAAGAAACTTCTAAAGCTTAAATACTTTTGGAGGATTTAATCAAGCTATTGAATATCTTAGCATTTATAAACCAGATGACATTGACAAATCGGATGGAGAACATTTCCTCATGTCTGCAAGTAATTGATAGTAACCAAATGGATTTAGCACTGGTCCCAGTACTCTATTTAGTTCCGCAAAGACCTTGCAGGCATCATTATTCATTTGTCCCTCTTTTACCTTCCATCATCTCTTTTCTCAACATACTTTGGACTAAAAACCTTCTTGATATGGGTACAATTAAACTAAGTGCTTGACTTCTAGCAAAATAAGACTTCAGTCTAACATAAGTTTTCTTAATAGTAAGTATAATTCAAATCAGAAGATAAAAGTTACTGATAACTTTGTACATGCAGGTAAAGTCAGATATTTCCTGCATTATTTCCCTATTTTACACCATTATTTAGACTTAAAAGATTTACAGGATAGCTATTTCTCATGAGGTTGATCCACAGTGGTATCTTCTTAACTTTGTCGAAGGAAGTCATTGCACTTTTCTGTTCCAACTCAATAACAGCATCTTGTGAGTTACAGTGGAATGAACTTTGTTCCAGATGCAGGGGCTACTCATTGTCACAAGCCTTATTCTTTTTACTAGCCAGAACTGAGATTTATTGGCATTATTATTGTAGCATAATTATGCCAAATAAGTTTAGTTTTGCTTAATTGTATCTGTATTAAAATATCTATAAATTGTAATCTATATTAAAATATTAAAATATGTATTAAAATCCAGAAGGGTTGTGATAATTTCTCATAAATTGGGAGATTGAATTTCATAGACAAATTCTAAAATTATTGTGGCGAAAAACCAGTGAATTAGAGTGACATCCCCCCTGTCCCCCTCCCCCCAAAAAAATCAAGAACATCACAGATCTTTAAATATTCAAAATTGTAGGGTTTGGTTTTTTTGTTGTGGTTTTTTTTGGGGGGGAGGAGGGGAGGGGAAAGGTAACATATGTACTACCCATTTTCTTTTATTAACTCTACACAACCAGAACTGTAACTGAGGAGCTGACTCTATCATTTGCAATGAGTCACAATTAAATGGAGGCTGCCAGACTCAATTAATGTGTCAGTTTAGTGGAGATATTGTTCTCTCAAACTGAAGGGAGAATCATTTTTTCAGGTCCCAGGGGTTTATTGCTTCTTGCTTGTGAAAAAAAAAAAAAAAGCATACTTCATTTGAGCATTTTCAACTCCTGTTGCCACTAACAGTAAGAAACAAAAACCTAAGAACTGCAGCCTCCTGGGACTCCACACATTAAAAAGCATGTTGCTCAAAACCTGGCATAATAAAACACTTGCACGTCCGTCAAAACTAAGCTATCTCAACATATTTTAAAGTTGTTGGCTGCTACACTTTAAATCTGATTAGTGGAGCTTTTGTGTGTGCTATGATGCAGGGTTTTTTATTATTTTAAGCAATTCTGGCAAACAAGATTTAGCTAAAGTATTAGACTAGCTCTTACAGGTGAGCATTGGAGTGGACTTTATGATGTCTAACAGGCACTGAATTAAGAGTCAAAAGCACTCTGTAGACAACTAAGTTTTTCCTCCTCCACCCAGATAAATTTCAACCAAACTTAACATCCTTTGTTAACTGCGGTTCAATTGGCAGCAGCAGGAACTTGCAGCAAAACAAGCTGCCACTGAACAGCCAGAACAAAAGCCCATAATATTCCTTCCTTTAAGGAACCAAGCTACAATGTAACAATGGGGAGAGGTCAAAAACCCTATGACTGTGCAAGTGTGAGGAACAGGAGCCAGAAGATGCCTCAGCAGTGGTTATGAGATTTCCCTTCATTTGAAAGCACAGTACAGGACTGCTTTCCAAAAACCGGTTTCCAGACCTGTCCATCTAGGCCTGCTATTTACAAAACAGAGGAGCCTGCTTCTCCAGAAAGTTGAAATCACCTCTCATCTTCAGCTGCAAAATGCCCTATTCCCATTTTCATAAAGCACTTCAAAAGTTACTTACAAGAGTTTAAGCATACTTACCCTCCTGAAAAATAGGAGGGGAAATATTCCTCACTTTCCTAGCCTCTATTAGAGAGATTTTACAGAAACTCAGGAATATCACATAAAAAGAGAAGGAACTACCAAACCATCAAGACCTAGCATATCAAGAAAACAAACTTGTAATCCTAACTCACCTCATCAAGCGTTTGGCCCTACATTCAACAAGTCCTGCCAAAAGGAGAAGAAATAAACATCCCTTCACCCCCAGAAGATGTGTAGAAGTACTCTTAAAAGAGCAGCAAACTCAGCTGCTACCAATATGTGCCTTTATTGATTTATTTTAAATGCAGCTTTAAGGTTGTCACACACCTGTGATAAGAATAGCTGAAAATTTAGCCACTTAGCAGCACAATTTCAGTAAACCTGGCACAATCCTTGCTCCTGAAGAGCAATGACTAGCTACAAATTTCAAAAGGAAGCACCCTCACTAAATGGCTAGAGGATTTTTTACCTCTTTTTTTGTTTTAATTTGTTTTGGAGTTTATTTACTTCTACCTGGAGTAAGACTAAGCCTTGATCCGATAGCATTATTCTCTTCACCCCCCTTGGCAAGGAAAACACTAGCATTTCAGTGCCACTTACTCTCACTTTTCATTCCTGTTCCTCCCAGCCATACAGACTCCCACTGCTTCCTCCTTGCCTTGTAAATAAGTATTGCGTGTCCCAACTAATGGTCAGGCTCCAAAGCTGACAGCCCATTAACGATTCTTTCGCTGCTCATGGAGCATGTGCCTTCTGCCAGCATCTGAACCCAACCCATTAAAATAAGCTCTTAGCTAAGCACAGATGTTTTCCTGATTGCTTTCCACAGACACAAGAGGACAATGAACCTCGATGCCTGCCTGCCTGCCTGCCTGCAAGTACGTTGCCCAAATGTGCACTGGCCTCTTTGTCTGAACACGAATTTCATACGGGAACAGACATGAATTGCAGAAGTGTAATGTATTTGTATTCATTAGCCAATTAAAATCTAGGGGGAAAAAAAAACCCAACCGAAAAAACCAAAGTAAAGAAACAGACAAACAGAAAACCACTACCAAACCCCACAAAAATTTTTTAAACTCTCTAAAATCATCCTACATTGCTAGTTTATAATTTATTAAACATTAGAAACTTTCAATACATGGATCTCAAACACATTGGCCCTAGGCAATCTCTTAATATCTACTATAATCCTTATTTCTCATTAAGAAATAGATAAACAGAACATTTTCATATTACCCTGTCACAGCTGGGAAAAGATTTTTACATTAACCACTTAAATTTTATGGCAGTGTCTGCAGTATTTTCTGCTTTGCTACAACAGAATTAAGAGGCAAAAAACCCCGATTCTGTCTAGAACGAAATTCGAGACCACACTTTAAGGCTCAAATGTAATACAGTAATGAAAGGATAACTAAAACCTTTAATGACTCCATGGAAGTATGCCCTGAAGGAATGAAACTTAGAGGACATGAAAAAGAAATTTCTTCGTGTTTGAGAAATGTTGATAGCTGAAAGGAGTAGTCGCTATGCACATATGTTCACACAAAATACTTAAGACAGTTCTGGGAATCAGGCCCTGAAGCTGGTATAAGCAGCCTCAGGATGTCACCTTCTCATTTTCTAACACCTTCTTTAACAAGCTAACCTTGTATTCTTAGCTGTGTGGTCTCAAATATAGCCTGATCTCAGTGCCCTTGCACCTAGGGCTAGCAGACTCCTTTCAGAAGCTTTATCTTCTAAGTACTACTTAAGCTGTAATCATTCACAAAACAATGAGGTACTAAACTACACCCCTTACTCAGATAATAGGGGACCACAGATATACATTCACACTTATTTTATTTTTCTTTTCCCTACTCTGAGAGCACAACACATAGTTTAATTTTCATTTTATTTTGAAAAAATAACTAGTAAACAAGAAAGCAAAGCCCCTTTTTCCCTAGTAAAATACTGGTTTAGCATTAGCTACAAGTGAAGGACTAAGAGCTAAGACTCCGCACACAGTACCCATGCACAATATATGAGCATACAAGTGAGTATACACAAAAGCACTGTAGGAATGCCTGGAAATGTAAACAGCACGGGAGTTTCTTCCCTCTCCTGGTGTGTCAACTCACATACAATGATCCACTGTCATGTTTTTACATAATGACCATAACCAAAATCCATGAGCTTTCTCCTTTTTTTCTTTCTCCTATAATCATCATTATATCACCTCTAGGCAGCATCACCAGTAACCAAACACACTGCACATGCCCCACACACATTAAAGCTTTTTTCAGGTGTACAGAAATCTAACAAATAGAGAAGGCCAACTAACTGATGAACACCAACTCATTTAAGCAAGCTACACAGTTGAAAACTAAGTGGCATATAAGGATTGCACTCTTTCAAATCCAGGGTCCTGTGTTCAGCAGTGGTCACAAACTGACCTTGATAGATTTGTAGCTTCAAGTTTTTCATTCACAGTGCCTTGTATGCATTTTAATAAAGCCATGGCATATTAGGCAGTTTGTAAGAATTCAGTCTATTTTCCGGGACTAACCTCAATACAGAGGATACTTTATAAACACAAACGTGCAGCAGTTGGCAGGGCATCCATCAACTTCAGTCATATTAAATCTCTCTTAGACTTCCGCGAGTGTACAAGAGTCCCAGCATAAATACTTTACATACAGCTCAGGTGTGGTGTAGGGCACTTCTGCTCTTACTGCAGGCCTCAAGAGTCACAAGTGCTGGTGCCAGGGAAAATCATTCTATTAATTTAAATTGCCAGAAACAAGTGCTATTTCTGAGAAGTCTCTCTTCCTAGAATAAAGGAAATTTACTATAGGAATGAAGGCCAAATCCCATAGGACCTTGCTATCCAGATCTACCACAGAATAATCAGTAGCATTTCCATGTCGCAGGATTTTATACATGAATTGATAACAACTTTCACTTCCTGCCAGACAGTGACCAAACAAAATATCAGTCTGGAAACTTACTCAAAGAAAGGTTAAATATCAAACAATACTACTTTATTGCATTAGGGAGCCTTGACAGAAAGAAGCAACTCTTGGCACATAGTGAATTCCAAATTAAGTTTATGGTTGGAAATTATTTTTCCTGGCAGATATTGATAACAGAGATTCCGGCTTGCTTTTTAAAATGTAATGTAAGTAGTACTCCTATTTAAACACTAGTACTACTGATTTGGAATGCACATATTGACGAATATTAGCAAATGACTGACTGCCACAGATATGTTGATACTGCTACATTAAAAAAGGTGTGCTGGTTCAAAAGGGTTCCCATAGCATAAAAAGCAAAAGCTTCAACTGAAAAGGCGTGTCCTGAAGTGCAGAACACCATTGCATGTGAGATTATTAAGGGAATCAAATTTAACAGATACAGCTCATTGAATCAATAGAGTGAATTTGTCTGAGTATATTCTCACATATCATTAAAATGCCTTTCAAGGCATTTGCAAATGTATCCAACAGAGCAAACTGTTGGTTGCTTTTTCACTAGTTTTTCAGATTTGTCCTGCTATATTTGGCAAACAGCGGAATTCAAATAAAGGCCTGTTGTCATGGGTTCAGCAGCAGCAGTCATTTTTCTCCTTCTTGGTAGCTGGTGCAGAGCTGTGGTTTTGATTTTGGGCCTGGGAGCAGCCCTGATAACAGCAGTGTTTTCAGCTACTGCTTGGTAGTGTTTTGGTCTGACCAAGGAGGTTCTGAGTCTCATGCTATGCCAGGGAGGAGGGGAGCCGGGAGGAAGCAGAGACAGGACAGCTGACCCAAACTGACCA